>UZAN01044486.1:22488-32630 GCA_900618425.1 Echinostoma caproni | reverse complement strand
TTGGGCACAGAGTGGGGTGGTGCAGACGAATGCCCATCGCTTCTGCTGTAGCCAGCATTCGACAGTGAACCTGCCTCCATAATCGCCCACGAAATTTATACAGAGGTTGGATCGTGGTGATCCGGATTTTGGGTCTCACGGTGAAATCGTTTCTAGTAATCTGTGATTTTATTTAATTCTATTTTCCCAAGACAGTTTTGTTCCCAAAAAGTGCTACATGTATTGAAATGTATTGGCATAAATACGAATCTCTGAATACGAGCTTGTTTGCTACTCTGTTTTTTGGCTGAAATATGCTCTGTGGAATTACTTGGACGATTCAGTTTTTGCTCCAACAATCATTTGAGAACTAAACAAAAAAAACAGTCAATTGAGTTATTAGAGTCCTTCAAATATTTCCTATGGAATGAAAATGAGTGGAGGCTACGTTCAAAGTGGAGCTGTTTGGCTTGTAAGCAACCAGTAATGGATCATTGCGCACGTTCAATGACTGCTGTGCTCGTTTCAGGGTACATATTTTCAGCCAAATTTAAAGCAGGCAATATTAAGGCAATGAAAGGGAAAGTTTGTAAAACAGAAGATTTGGATGCTGTGTATTCGCATTGATTGTAACCTGTCCCAAAAAGTTTGTAGTGCTAAAAGGAACTCGTTTACAACGAAGCTGATTGTGAGTAGGTACAAACCATCCAGATTGCCAGCAAAGGACGAACGGCAATTAACAGGTTGTTTCTGTACATCTCAATGAGACAGCGCCTCCAAATTGAAAATATTGGAATATTGGGCAGGTAGAGTGACCCGCAATTTGTGAACGAATGCGATACTGGGTGCATCCAGCTCCATTCCCTCCTCTGACCGTGGTTTATTCCTTTCACAACGAAGTCGGTTGCTGTACCACAGATGCTTACTGTTGTCAGTCTCCAGAATTCAACCAGAGAATAATGCACTTGATTGTTTTAGTTCAACCATGATAAACCTGGACAAGTGTTCGATAGCTGATGCATGATTGGTCTACGCCCCGATCTTTGATGCTCAATATCGACAAATGTGTGGATGTTCCTTTTAGCTTCAACACAGGCATTCACTGCCATACCCATGTTAGCGATCAGCCTGAACTTGCTGTTAACAGTAATGTTATCCCCAAAGCGGACTCTGGCAAATATTTTATAGTTACATTTCCACACAACCTTTCTTGGTTCGAGCATATTGAAAACATTTACATTAAGGTTAGTGGGTTATCCTTCTACGCTTTTATTCTTCGAAACCTCGGCGTTCCCCTAAACATAATTCTTAAATTTGTGAGAGCCTGCATTCTTCCACACTGGTTGCACTGTTCCCTCGTATTTTTTGCCGGTCTCTAGGAGCATGACTTCATTTTCTTTTCTTGATCTCTTAAACCTCTCATCCATTGCAGTGGTATTTCAAAGACCATTTTAACTGATTTCATATTTCCCCAACATTTTGATTCATATGATATACTAATTAACCATATACTGCCAAATGACCAACACTGCATACATGTTCATCTCAACAAATCCATATCTCACACGATTATCCATTCCAAATTTAGGATTCTTCGTGCACGTCCCACCACATACAGAAACAGCATCATCCTTTATTTTGATCGTATCATAGTAAATCAAGCAACTACCGGTAATAACTTTGAAAATCACCTGTCACCTTAGCTTTTTATCATATCCGTTTGTTTTTCATTTATGAAACTTCAAGGTTTTTACTCAATGCTCAACATTTTCTTCACTGCCACTGGTTGAAATTGCTGAAAATCCACCCTATTGGGTACATAAAGCATAATTTGGCTTACTTTTCCCTTGTCTGGTAGGGGAGAGGACATGCAACCGTTTGACTCATGCAGAGTTTGAACTGGGCAATAAAAAATACAACTTGCATTAACTGCTTGAGTAAAAGGGGGATCAAAAGTGAATATTGTCACAGGAACAGATGTAGCCCATGAGGAAGTCATTCTGAGAGCTTTTCGAGAAGAGAAATGTTTGTGAGTAAGAAGTTGCGGAAGTGAGCCTGATCAATCCGATCGAGAGGAAGATTTATAGACACAATGGGAACAAACTTGGAGGTCAAACCAAATATAGACGGTTATCTCCAGTGAACATTCAAGGGTTTCTCCGATAAAGAAAAAGGTGATTGGTGAACATTCTGCCTAGCATATATTCATCTCGTGCGGGAGAGCGACACAGATGTCACACCCAATGATTGAAAAGTAAAGTAAAATCCCCAACGATTGGATCACAGCTTCTATTTAAAATTTGATTAATGAAAATTGGTAGAAATCGGTCAAATAATAACAACGCATGAACAAATTGCGCATGCAAAGTGGTCATAAACAAGTTAGTTCAAATTGGGTGAGAAAAACGAGTCTGGTTAAGTCTTCAGTAGGGCACAGTGCACTCAACGAACAAAAAACGTATGCAGCTTTTTCTTACGGAAATGTTGGCATTTGTGATGATAACAACATGTTTTCCGGTAACGGCTTTCTGTGTATCGATAGTACAGTATCTTCGACACCCTGATTCAGTCAGCGTTTCTATACACAACCTAAATAAGTGTTCCTATCGATTTCGTGACCAGATGACACTGGTTAAATGCAACATTTTTGGAAACACTGGGTCTTGATGCTAATCAATGAACAAGCAGTCATCTTGGCCAGAGTGGTGCAATTAAATGAAACTCGCCTGACTGCGGGCATGCGCTTTGAAACCAATCTGGGCGGTAAGAAACTGGGGTCATAGAAGCCGGTAAATGACTGGCAAATGTCCTGGTCTGGGAGGAATTGTGCTTTCCCTGACTAAGAAAGGCGCAGAATGATTGAAAATGCCTCAGTTCCAAATAAGACTGAAAGCAGATAAGTTTACTGCAGTTAATCGAAGAGTCCCCATTGTGATTTCATTAAAGACATACCATAAAAAGGGGAATGTAGGCAAGAATGCATTGTGCCTAGGCAACGTAATCCATTCTGTTTTATTATTTCCAAGGTACACAAGGTCTCTCACTATGAGTGGGATTTTTATTTCTTTCCGGCAACATCGTAGTCGTGGCCACTGTATTAAATTTTATCGGTCAAGACTAATGACAGGAATTTATAGAGACAGTCAGGATGGAACACTGCTCCCGGGAGCTGAACACATTTGACATCGATTTGCAAAAACTGAATCACCCTCTCCGCTGTTTGTGATGGTTGATTTGGTTAATTTGATGAAATGTGGGCACAGACTATTTAATGAAGTATGCCGACCATCACAAACTATAGAATCCGAATCCAATAACTGGTAAAATTTCCTGATTGGTGAGTAAATGTATCCACCTGGTTGTATCGATTTGATCATCGACGTGAAAAGGAACGGATCTCATGATGTGTTGTCAAAATGAATGCAGACCAGCAGTAAACCACCCAAGAATTGAAATGGATTATAACTCTATCGTTCGGATGCGGGAACCATGTGAACATTAGAAAGTGCACACACGAGCATGGAAAGGCAGATGTATGAGGAACTGGATTTTCGACACATTTATTGAAGGAATGTGTGAAATAGAGGGGGACAAATGATCTGACCGCTTCATGATTTGGCAACCTATCGTTTAACGCACAGCGAAATATTTTCCTTATGGTTAGTTACCACTTTTCTTAGTTCTACCGTCAATAAACGATTGTGACTTTCTTATTGCCATCATCAAATCGCACCAAACATCATGTCAGGAATGCAAAAACGCACTGTCAATAATAATGATTTATCCCTCGAAATACTACTTAAGTAATATGTTGGAGATAATGAATTAAATTGTACCAGACAAAAAACATTGGCATTCTGAAACTAACCACACCGTTTTCACTGAACTTAGATAAATCAGTCTTACACCGAATTGGGTTTAAACAGTATGTGGAGATTAGCTTTTACAGTTTTAAACCTGGTAAATCTTTTCCACATCCTTCAACTATTTGAACACAATTGAAAAATGCTTTCGGTTTCTGGTGAGGCCTGTCTATGCAAATAAAAGAACCCTCAGTAATACCCACAAACTGGGCTCCAGTGTCTTCGAAATTTTGTGTAAATTCGAATTCGAGAATCCAATTTAAATTATTTTTCATTGATGCTTTTATTTTTAGTTTTGAGTGGTAAAAGTCATCACATTTGATTCCCTAGTGATCGTTTTTGCCGATCGATCCGGAAGTGCACTGCATGCAGTTCGCGTCCCTCGGACACATTATCCGCAACACACTCGATCAACCTAGGCCAAAATCAAAATCGATACACGAGCCTAAGAGGAGAAGACATAAGCGCACCCTATTTTATGATCGCACGCACAGTCCATCGTGAAAAAAACAAAAGCAATAGCAGAGAAAAACTGAGGCACGCTGAATGCATTTTGTACACTTTTTATTGATCACTTTAAAGGTACCATATTTTGCTTTAAGTGAGTTTGCAGTAAACTAAGGGGCATAAAATTTGTTTTCTTTTTTCAGTGGTTCAAATAGCATCTCCTCATTTTCACCCAGTGACGAGATTTTGCGTAGTTTACCACAACTCAGACTGAGTCTGTGTGTGTGTTTATACCAAATTTATTTTGATGAGTGCGTCGTCTAGCTTAAGATATTTTAGGACACTGTTAATCTCTATCTGTTTGATATTTGCGCACACCGATGAGTCACTTTACGTTATTCAATAAACGACACCGAATGTCTTGAGGAGCTCGTGTACTCGGTTTTAACTCCCCGGGATTCCAAAGATTCACCCTCTGTATGATTAATAATGATCAGTCAAATTGGTGAGTTGCTCGATTAGGATGAATGGAACCATCAGAAACCAGATCAATGGTTCGATTATCCTTTAGGCGTTTCCTAAAGTGAGGTTTAAAAAAATATGAACAATAAAGACAATGTAAAACGATATTTTTCTGAGCGTTGCGGCCGTATCTCATTCATCAGCGACGTAAATTGTCCCGCAAAGTGAAGAGGTTTCATCGGTGCAGCTACTAAGAACCTTTGTATGACTGGAACACACATGCAGTTCGAAAGAGTGCCAACATTTCGCATACAACACGTGGTTCTGATCGATACAGACTAGTACTATGTCTCTTCCTCTACAGTATATTTTCCGAGCTCTGTGAGCGATGTTATTTGTTTCTTTTTCAATCGGCGAAAGTCAGTGTTGAATTTCATGCGGACAATTTGCAGAGGAACTTCAATGAGTATCACGACCGTAGCTAGCAATTGTAGACCGCTATAAGTATTATGAAAGGCCGCAAAGAGAAAACAATCGAAACGAATCAATGAATCATCGTGGTATAAAACAATGCACTGATTTTTTCCACACACCACCGCACGATTAGTCATTTTGAACGCATGACCAATCAAACCAGTGGTTATCTTAAGAAGTTAGCACTGAGTGACTGATTTGTTAGATATTCTAAACGGGGGTCGTATCCATAGGCTGAAAGCGCAATGCTGGAGCTGCGTGCGAAAAGTTTGTAACAGTTGTGCATTTGTACCCTCGACAAAATCGGTGTAAAACTGCATTCAGCATTAAACTGGTGAGTTTCAGACCGACATCCCTCAAGATTTTGAACTCAATATACGATATTACCTGTTGATTCCTTTTAGGAATTCTTCAATTCTGTATGATGAATTATAGTTGCTTTCATAAAAATTGTTTATTATGCGGTGCCCCCCAACTGGTCATCACTTAGGCTCACTTTACCTTAATGCACGCCTCATTCGGGTATCGGTAATGCCGTTGCGTTATTCACCTTTGGGTGTGATGGGTTGATCAATAGTTCAGATCGACAGAGTAATCAATACACATGACCTAATTGGTACGTCCATTGACTTCAGGCAATAAAATTGTTGATCAATGCGGAATAAGCTCACACAAGCAATTGGATGGCGCCGAACGCTACACTAGCCGCGGCCTTATTATCAATTGGAACAATTGAGTTAATTCGATCCTCATATGTGAATCAATGCAACTCGGCTAGCATCACTTAGGGCAATGCAAATATTGAATTTGTGCAGCACGTCCAATTGTACTGGAGATAAATTAGGGGTATTATTTCACCTCAGCAGTGGCACCTCTCTAAGTGCTACATATAGAATGCTGAAAGAGTATCATAATCGGCCATAGCTTTTGGATGGTTTTCAAAAACTCAAACTGAGTAATAGATGTTATCATAATTCAAATATGCGTATGTGAATGACTGGACAAAATATCCCTGGAAGCACATGACCGGTTTTACGGTTCTTGCCGTTCGTCAGGTACGCGTATCCGGTAATCATTTGCCAGTTCATTCATATTCTTGTACCCGGGAAGCGTATTTTCGTTACAATAACCGGGTGACCATTGGATAGATAGCCATTTTAGAGCCAGTTCAATGAAGAATCAATGCTACGATTAGATGTTTTGTAAGTGAGTTAGATGCTACTAACCGTAACAGAGAAAGGCACGTATGGTTTGCTTGTGGGCAGAATACTGCCAGGTTGGCTAGGCTAAAGCTCGTGAGTTTAAATGGGGATTCAGAAACGGAGCGTTCGGCAGGCAAAAGCAGCACAATTCTGATTTCCTCTTCGTTTATTTTACCTTGGACTTCCATACATTAGGTGTGCTGCATCAATTGGAAGTTATAATTTGATTTAGCGACGCAAACCGAGTTGTACTGATCCAACCCGGGTGATCAGGCCTCCTTGATCGATCCAATCGACAACAGGAATTCGATCACTGTATCGGTTCCATGTCAATCATCCGCTTATAAGAAAAGTTGTTAACTCATGGTTATGATTGACAGCTCTGTGAGCAAAGTTAACCTTAATTGAATGCTTCCATTGCACAGAAAAGCTAATACATACTTCTTGAAACCACAGCTGCAAATATTCACAGATATTGGGAGCGGTTACGAGGTTAGGATGCGTGCAGCAGTTGAATGTGCCCACCTCAGAGGCTTCGCAGTCTATCGTTATCAGTCACGTTGATGATCTCGTATGCTTTTCTCAGTTGCCACAATGCTGCATCATCTCTGATTGTCTAACACTCGCCAAAGCTGGAGCTATGTGTTGGCAGCGCTCCGCAGAAATAGGTTTAGCAGCCTCCAGTGGGAATGTGCTCCAGTGACAAAGCTTTCTTCCCGTTCTGCCTACTTTGGTTCACCACACTCACACTGAAATTGGTATCGATTCATTTTCTTTTTTGTCGATTTATTTTGCCTCCTTTGATCTCAAGATTTAATTTTGAGGAAGGGAGAAGCGGTCAGTCGAAGGGCTGTCATACAAGATAAAGAAAGTGGGAAAAGTAGGGTGGTAGTTGTGGGAGTCGAACGTAGATTTTCTGGGTCGATAAGTTGGTGACCTTTACCGCTTGGCTACTAACCTTAGACTTGTTTTGCAGAAGAGGATTATCCATCCCCGTAGCTCGATAGAAGAATTTCTACTTGCCTGAGTAACGACTTCTGAAAACTACCGATCTCAGGGGCAATTTGAAAGTCAGTGGAAGAAGCATTTATGATGTGATGTTCAAACAGGAATCTTGTGAAGGAACAAAATGAACAGCGATTGATTAACCCTCCTCCAGTAAATTAGACTTTCATATATGTATCATTTATTTCCCTTGATTTATTACAATAAACTGGCCGCTTCTTTTGTGCCCTTTTATTCCCACGTGTCGCTACCTGCAGACTTTGGTAGCTGATTACCAGTGCGATTTAAATTCATGATCCGCGTACACTCCAAGTACTACAGAAGCACTGGCAGTCAACAGTAGTACAGGCTACTCGAATATATTGATCGGTAGACTCCGTCTAACTTGGTTTACGTCAATGTAGTCACAGATTAATGATTTTCTTCACAGCAGGAATATTGATAAATAGGTATTCATCATCGGGATAAACCGTATGTTTCCCTTTAACATCGATCCCTGCGGGTCATTAATTGTGCCATCTCAAACGTATCCTTCACAGCATATTTTTATCATGTAGCGTCTCCTCAGCTCGCGTATCTTCATCAGTCATCACTCAGTGAGATGAGATTCTATTTTATCAGATTGTGTTTAGCGCTAAATAGGCTGTAAGAAGTTTACGTAAGTCACACCCGCGGAGTTTGATTTCCTCTTGGTCTTATTTTACTGGTTGCCCTTTCCTCAACGAAGTGAGACGAAATTGAATTCCCGGTGCTATTCTCCATTCGAAATCCTCTGGTTAGTCACTCTTTTGTTCCGGTTGACTCTTTGTGTGGTGATTCAAAATCGGCTCCATGTTCTTTTGGTAGTCTTTTTCATCCATGGAACAAATACACCCCAATCCCATAGCAGGATACGATATCACAAAGGCTCCTAGCGAGCAGAGCTTCTTTAAAGCGAACAGATATTGTTTGAGTAGGCCTTCTTGCTTCGAAGGAATCAATCCGAGTTCTCCAATTTCATGTTCATCACACTTTCTGCATATTTTGATGGTGGCCTTAATGACCTTCACTGTTGATGGTATTCCGTTTGTTTTTCTAAGCTTTTTACGCATCGTCCTGAGTGGGATGTAGAATCCAAGGTCACAGGAAAGCGCTTCCAACTGCACGTGATTGACTTCATCTGGTTAGGAATTCCTAACGTATTTTTCTGAATTTACTGAAAGACTAGACTTGGTTAGATTGGCGCTTGCACTTCACTTTGAATTTTTCTTAGTCTTGGTATCTGAATGGATGCAGGCGTTTTCGATTTCGATTCGACTTATGTCTTTTATGAAATCTGAGAATTCGGACCGTTCTTTTGACACAGTTTATAGGGATGATGTCATCCATCTCACACATCGTCGTTCGTCGTAGACGTTTTTGATTACTTGCAATTAGACAACGAATAGTTTGTTCACCAATTACTAACACCGAAAACCAATCCGGACGCGGATCATTGCAATTCCACATCTCATTTTGCATACATCATCCAATGACCACATTATCGATGTTGGGAGACGAGATTTGAGAAAGTCCTTCTTCTATATCCATAAGAAGCAAAAAGCCAACAGTAATCCATTACACACTCTATGTTTACTACAGAAAATTCTTTTGTTCATACGTATCATAATACACTGTATCAACTAATTGGACGTGCTAACTGAATCATGTGTATATATTGCTCTGTCGATGCGCGCTATTAGCCAGCCAATGGTGAATACACGGAGAAGGTAAAACCGCTGTCCCCTATTGGGTGACTTGAGCAACTAGACCCAATGGGTCGTTGTGCATAAGGATGATGCGCAGTGCATGGAAGTGACGCAGGGAGCACCTCTCATTTAACTCTTTCTCTCTCTACTTTCGACTGAAATATTGGTGATGGGGAGAACTAGAACAAGCTTCAAAAGTCATTTGCATTGTTTTACGCTACTGATTTCACTTGTACGGTGATGAGTGAAGTTTCGCCTGTGGCTAACAAATCTTTATCTGATCACACATCGAGTCTGCCAAACCGTATTGATTGGACGAGTTCATGCCTATCGGGCATAGATATTTTCTTGTAACCCTTTTATTCACTGCCTTTGTGTTGGATGCTCAATTGAATAAACGATTTTTCAGGAAGAAAAGAAAGCTGACAAACAACTGTCAGATGAACCAAAGACAAAAACTGCAACAGTGAGGTTCCAAGTCGGTGAATTTGACTTGAGGACTAAGACCATTGATCACAATCTGATAAAAGCCCGTATGTTCAAAGGTAGTGACTGATGACGCACAGTGCTCATCCTTAGTCTAAACAAATTAGGTCGGTGGTGAAAAGGTTAAGCAGTCCTTTTTGTGACACGAAGTTTCGAACCTCTGTGAACCCAGTACCTACTGATGAATGAAACAGCCATTCGATGCTGGGACAGATCGGTGGAGTCACTCAATTCAAGTCGACCAATACTAACGGTTACAATTTGTCCCATGTGCATTTCTGAATTAGAACATCATACTAACCGGTTTCGAAATTTGATCATCTTTCTATGTATTCTGACACAATCTAAGATTCAACCGATCCACTCGAGTAAGGCATGGCTTATAAGTGAATGCACATTGCTCTCCCAGTACCCAATAGGATACTCGAGAAAAGGATTCCGCTTCCCGTGCCTATTAACAGTCATGCACGCAACTTAACGCGGTCGGAAAAATACTT
>UZAN01044484.1:0-12059 GCA_900618425.1 Echinostoma caproni | reverse complement strand
TCCCTGCTGATCACCTGTTACTAAAATAAAACCACTACTGTTATTTCCCAACTTGTTCTTGGACCACAGACCAATCAAAACCATATCGCGGTGTCGTACCCCGGAAGACGAACATTTTGTACTCCTCGAATTCGATCGCTCGCTCAGAGTCAGCATGATTGAACACCTAACCTCCCTGTGGAGAACCCAAGTAATCATGAAGTGCTCACCACAAACGACGTATATCTCACATAAGTCTGAGTTCAGACTGTGTGCCAAACAAATCACAGTACAGTAATCTCTATAAAAAAAGAGATGGCTTTATGATTTGTTTGTGGGCGCGATACTGTCAAGTTGCCCAGGCCAAGGCAGGCGAATTCTCCTAAGGATATGAACCACACTCTAGTGTTGACAGACGGTTCTCAAGTTTACCGACAGGATTGTGGAATCGGAAGAAAGAAGACTGAAGGGGGTGTTGTAACAGATGTCAACNGTGTAGCAAGTTCCATGTTATTTTTCAGTACTGCTTAAAAGGTATCTATTGCCTAACTGTGCAATGTCACCCAAGATGTTTCCCGTTTTATTCACACAATTTTCACTGACTTTCATATAGCACCTTACTGTACACAATCAGATAGTATGTCACTCTTCGACTTGTGTATACCTTTTATTGCCCCGCTTCAGGGGTTAACTTGCACATGATCGTTGGCGGCTTTAACCATACTAGTACTTATCCTCTTTGATCATTAGGTATGACATCTTTGTCACTCTCCCACAAGAGACAACTCCATACTTGGCAGCGTAATCACCGAACCCCTTTTTTCCTTAGCACTAAAAGCACCCATTTCCTCCAGCGACCACTATTTACTCTTAGTTTGACCTAAAGTTTATTCACACTGTACATACAAATCTTTCTTAATATCTGACCAAATCACCACCACCAGGTGTTTCTCTTCTCAATGAATCTCTCAAGCAGGCTCCTTTATGGCTTTCATCACCTCCTTCTTCTCTATCCACGTGTCTCCCTTATTCACTCAAACAGTTAATACCATTTATAATCCATGCTGCCCTGCTAAAAGTTTGTCAAAACGGTAGGATAACCTCTCCTCTACTAAAGTCACTGCGACGATAAAAGGAACATGCATACAAATCTCACAATGCTTCCGTTGTCAGGCATTATGCTCATATGGAATTCTGAGGACTGGAACCCGCAAACACCTGTGGCAAGGTACCAGACTTATCTGTGGAAGGAACAAAGTACGATCGAAGCTGGGTGTTCATGTTGATGATCTCAATGTCGCATTCCTGCACCAGCCACCGGACATTCTTCCTACCTACTCGTCACACAATGTTTGTAATGTGAAAACCCAAATTGCGATATGCCAAAAATTTTTAATAGTTGTAATTCGTCCTCTGCTGCAGGTCCGGATGGTTCACCTCCAGCACTCTTCGAATTTGGTGCTGCTTCCATAGCTGGGGCAATTACCTCTATTGTAAATGCTGTGCTGTACCAACCCATTTCTTTGTCCTCCAATCTGAGCTCCTTCACAGACAATATTGGTCAAATTCGGTCATTCTCCTGCTTATCAGGGTTAACACTTAACCCACAGTAAATGAGTTGAACGTTTATATAGTTTTGCACGCTCTTCGTATCCGGAAGACAAGGTGGTGATAAACAACAATCCTAAATCTAGAACGAACTCTGTCAAATATCTTGGTGTAACTATAGATATCAATCTTCGTTGGTCAACCCACAGCCAAAACTGTGGCGCTCATAATTCAAAATTCAAAAGTTCAGGCAGTTTCGCTCATCCTAGTCAGTTATTTCTATCTTTGAATAACATAGTGTTTTCTCTATCTTATTTTACTGTTCCCCCGTTATTTTTCTTGGCTTACTCAAACAGGATTTCAAAATCTTACGCCGCGGTCTAACTATCATTCGCCGCATCTCTTCTATTCGTGTGAATGAGTTAGCTGTGACCTTGACCATCCACTGCACGCAGAACTGATACGTAACGTTCCAATCCCTCTACATGCTCTGGATTCTGCCACATCTCATCTCGTATATACAAGTATGGTATTGCAGACTGAAAAGTATTTCCAAAATGAGCAAGATTTTGCACGAGTTTGATCAACACCTGTATAAACGTTCACGGAAAATCAACTATATTCTATCTTACGCGTTTACTCTTAAACAAAGAGAGGGAACAAGTGAACTTAGTCTTAACCTTGAACTATGAAATATCTGTAAACATTTTCCTCATTGTATATGTTCCCTGTGACGGTTGGTGTATAGAGCTTTTTAACTGAAATGTAAATTTCAGTGCTTGCAAAATACAAATACAATACAGTGCTTACAAATGGATATGGGCACATTCTATGATGCATTTTTATCCTTTACTTATCCTCTTGTTGATAACTTGACTTCAACTGAGGGTGACAACTATATTGTATTTATTGAGCATGTACAGTGAGCACTACATCTTTTAAGTTGCATCTTTTCAATCTATTGCTAACTGCGTAGAACAGCTACCAACATCAAATGGATTATCAACTTGGCATCGAAGAAATACGAAACCACATTTACCTTACTCGGAGGAGCATTATACATGAATTTATTTTGAATTTTCAACACTCACCTCCTCCGACTGCATCATGCGAAAAACTTCTCCGAATTCGGAACGTTCTCCTGTAGCAATCACAATTCCACGAGCGTTTCCGCAGCACACTAATGTACCGAGAAATCCAATATTTATCAGATCATGGCAACCACGTAAACGATCCAAAGCGGCAACTTCGAGAGCTGTGTTACCATTTCGTACTGCGGAAAACCGTAAATGTGGGGCAAACCATAAAACGAATGAACATGAAATAATAGTTTACGAGTTGTAGCATAGCCGATCGGTTTTCTACCAGCTCGGTTCCTAATATCCAAGAAAGTATTACCCTCATTAGGCAGTGTTTTCCCAGCTGAAATGAGAAGACAAAAAGCTAACATTCAGGGTTATAACAAACGCGGTGAACCACCGGCAGTTCGCCTAGATGAGTTGGCTAAAACCTTGACTCCAAACTAACTGATAGGCGTGTGAACAACGTCGACACCTGCCAAATGTTGGCGGTAGTCATTGGCTTGATTGAGTATCGAGGAATGTTGGGTGCGTTGGACGTTTGACCTCGTTTAAAAGGTATATGATCCCATCAACAGGACACAGACCTCCAATGGATTGCGGTTTTCACACAACGCCCAGCTGCCCTGGGGGTCAGGCTTTGGTTAGCCGAAGGCTCCGGTTGTGGATTCCTCAAGAAAATTCACCTGTCTAGGCCTGGGCAACCCGACAGTATTTCGCCCACATGCAAGTCATGGAACTTTTTTCATAAAGATTATTGTACCACGATTTGTTTGGCACACAGTTTTGATTCAGATGTGTGTGAAAATATAAAATATATAACTCTGATCGGTCCGCTGCACTCTTATTTCCACGTTATTTGGGAAAGATAAATTTTTCCAAAAGATTGGACAGCCTCAATTTTGGTCCCAGTTCCAAAAAAGGGTGACAGATCTAGTTGAGAAAATTACAGGAGTGTTAGCCCCATTGATATTGCTGCCAAATTGTTTGTAGTGATACTGCCTAATCGCTTCGCAGTCGTCAGAGATGCCCGCACTCACCCGAACCAATGATGGTTTCACAGCGGAAGAGGCTGCGTTGCACAAATCTTCACTCCTCATAGGATTCTGGAACACCACTACAAGTTCCAACAGTCTGCCACAGCATGTTTCATTGAATTCCGCGCTGCGTTTGACCCTGCCGATAGAGAATCCTTGTGGTGCATATTGCGGTCCGACGGGATACCGGAAAAGTTCATCAGGCTTTGAAAGTCATACTACTCAGAATTTCGGGCACGCGTCCTATGGAGAAGAATCAGATGAGTTTACCCTAAGCTCTGGAGTCAGGCAAGGTTGTTCCCTATCGCCGGTGTAGATTGGATAACTCGACAAGCACTCGTCAAATACCCCAGAGTGCAGTTTGGACCAGATATATGGATTGCTGACCTCGAGTTTACGATGATGTCATTGTACTTGGAGTCACCATGGACAGCCTGTTGTCAGTCGTATAAAAACAGTTTGTCTATACCATTGGGCTAGAGATCAACACGTCAAAAACGAACACATTTTCGACCGAAACTTCTGCCATGACACAACCCCTCTCGATTAAGGGGGAGCTTGTCGAATCAACCGAAGTTTTCAAGTATCCTGGCTCTACGATAAGATCAAACGGTCAGGCTAAGGATGAAATTCAACTCCGTGTAGATGGAGCTAAAAGAACCTTCATGCAACTCCTCAAACCGTTGCGGAATCGATGCGAAATAGGCTTAAACACTAACCTTCGGGTTTATCAGGCTTCCATCCACCCCATCCTCACTTTTGGTTGTGAAACATGGCCGCTGAGAGTACAAGATACAAAGATACAAAGCTCGAAGTCTTTAATCATTGGTGCCTACGCCGCATTTTGAAAGTACGTTGGAGAGATCGGATTTCCGATGATGAGGTTCGATGGTGCTGCTCGAACATTGACAAGCTTTCAAAAATGCTACAATGCCGGCGCCTTCAGCGGTTTGGCCATGTGCTCCGAAGGCCCGACACTGAACTATCTTGACAGGCTGTAGCCCCCGTACCGTGCCGTGAATGGCGTTTCCGACTCGGTGGTCAACTGAAGACATGGAGTAGTACGATCAAGGCAGATTTGGAAATATTGGGCCTCCAAATAGAACATGAAATTCGTAACTGGAACCAGAACTTGGTTTCACTGTGTCAACCTTGCTACTGATCGTCATGCATGGGCCGCCAGCATCAGACATTCAAGAAGCCGACTTATCCTCCCGCAGTAGTTAGTCGATCAAAATTAAAAAGTATACTTCTTGGTGATGGTGGCGCAATAATTTAGTCGCTCTCACCGACGTGCTTGGGACCTTGTGGTCCTAGGTTCGATCCCCACCACCGCCACCCGACTTTGGTGGTAGGCAGCTCTGCCGTCGTCCGGTTTAATACCACGCCTAACCTATCGGGGCCTTATGGGTTAGACACTCCAAGTCCCACGGCTTATGTTGCCGGTTTACACCATTGTACAGTAGGTCCTCGTGCCTATGGGGTTCGCCCCGTTTGCTGTTCATCAGTCTTAGGTGTGTAAAAAGTAAAAAACTTCTGAGTTAGATTTTGCCAACCACAACAAACTATCATAGCAAATTGTTTCACTAACGCACTGTCTAATGGGGCCTGTAGTACGGATGAGCTGGAATAGTTGCCGGGTGCTTCCATACCTAGCTGCTGATTCCATTTCTTTTGCACGTAGCGTCCAACTGTCTAAAGCAGGGCTTGAGTAGCAGAAGCGGTAGCGGATTATGAAATTCGGATTTTAGGAAGCGGCAAGCCTCTAAGATAACGACCTTACTCATTTGGCTACTAGCGCTATAGTCACGAAGTATCGTGTACAAACAACTTGGTTTGTAAAATTCTGAGTACATAGCATACACTAACTTAATAGAACAGTGATATGTATGCCACCCCAAATGGTACGATATTAAAGTGGGATGAAAAATGTAGGCTTCCATAACCTACCAAATTCACTGGATTGATGCATGTGGATTGCATCAGTCCTGGATTGTACACTTGTGTCACCGGGATCCACAGTCAACTCGCGGGACACTTTTGACACTGCCTCTGTTTCACCTGTTAGGCTGGATTCGTCGACGCGCAAACCCACAGCTTCAATGAGTCGAATATCGGCTGGAATGCGATCACCCATAGATAAAAGCACCAAGTCACCGGGAACAAGATTCGAAGCCAATATTGTCAACTGTCGACCACCACGTATGCTGTAATCAGAGTGAAAAAAAAATTTCTAACCTAAAAGGTGTCCACAAATCGTGAAGCCTTAGTTTTGTTTTATTTAAACAATCAATTTAACAATCCGATGCTATAGTTTCACTGACCACGAATAAATAAATAAATCAGGTAGTATGACTAAGTTCCAAGTTACCCAAATAATGGACATAAAATAGACAAATGTCGAAATTTACGACACCCAACTCTTGAAAACGCAGGTTAAGTGGATGCTGTGAACTCCAACAAGAACTGTCAAGAGAAAATGAATCTTTACAGTAGAGCTGGTGAGTACATTAGCACTAGCAATCTGACAGTACTTGCAATTCGGTATGATTCATCGCCTGTTTCGAGTGCACGACGGTTCTCACGCCGGTCTGTTCCGTTCGCACGTGCTAACACTTCGAGGAATAGTCCATAATATGCGTTTATCTACGGATTCTTCACTTGTGATCGGTAGTCCCAATGAACGTCTTGTGGCACTTTTACCCTTCACATTTGTGGGAAGAATGTCGATCCATTTTGTTTATTTATTTAATCGTTTTCTGCAACAGATTTATACAACGCTATTCCAACTGATCGACGGCAAAGAGACCAAAAGGTACGGCTGGTGTGAACATTTCATGTGAGATTTCAGAGTCACAACTATAAATTGCTTTTTGTCACTGCAGTTACATTCTCCACTTTAACCTTACTTCCCTCCCACTCCATTGCTGTTTCTCCCTGAACCAACCATCCAACCTTACTTTTCACTTGATCTGTGTCCTTTTGATACTCTCATCTATGGATGACTATTTAGATATGACGGCTCCGCTGAATGAGATGATTTGCGAGCCTTTATGACTTGTACCTCCGAAAGCCTCAGTATGGGCGGGAGGTGAGTGTCTAGGGTTGCGGCTGGTACCCTTCCCTTGCATCTCGCGAAATGCTCCCGTAAGACCAAGCGTCTCAAAAAGCCTCTGCTGAGGAAGCCCTTAATACTAGATAAATACTAAATAGAGATGTTTTTCCATTAAAGTGAGAGGAAGAAAAGCCAACATCCGGGGCTATAACCGGCTTGATGGACCACTGGTAGTTCTTCTAGGGAAGTTGGCCAAAACCTCTGATTCTTTTCGTTCCCCCACTGGGCCAAATCCGGATATCATCAGCTGAATGGCCCGATTACACTTGCTAACGCGTTTTGGATACCAGGGCTTCGGTCTGTCGTTATGCGCCCCGTTCATCCACATCCTTATTTAAACGCCGCTTAAGGTAGCCCGAATTTCATTAATCTAACAAAAATTGCTTTTGTTAGTCACAGAATATACAAGCGATCAACAAAACCCGTTGTTCTGATTCTTTTTATTCTAATTTTCATTGATTTTCGAATTATTACTTTCATTCCCGTTTCGCTTCACCCAGATTAGCAATGGAAGTGTTTTTCTAGTCATTATTACTGATAAAAGCTAAACACGAATGGATCACAGGATGAGTACGAAATTTCCTGCATATGTCTGAAAAATGGCGTCTCATAATAAGCCCGTGTGTTTATTCATTTTATCTAATCCCGTGCATGTTATGATAATCATTCTCAAGTAATACCAACCTTTCAGTGGTTTGATTATGTTTTTCGATGACATGCTAACAGCATTTCTAAACCGTGAATCCTCTCAAATGCGGTGCTGCTACCTAAGAGATCATCTTTAGACTTCAATTAACATGGTCAGGGAGTCAATAGAGTAATTAGGCCCCCGAAGCATGAATGGTCTATGGAAAAACAATGAAAATTTGGTAGCCAACAGTACTGAACTGGCCTTAAATCGACAGCCACAGGTGGGAGCGATCCGAACCATCAGATCAACTGGTGACAGTACAGAAGGTTTGTCACTGTCATCGGCTTGCTTTGAACTCTATGGTCCGAGGTTTGAACCCCACCGATGCCACCCAATTCTGCTGGTGGACAGCTCTACTGCCGTCCGGTTTACCACGGTTAACCAAGCAGTACCTCATGTGATTCGTCACTGCGCCCCGGAGCTCGGGTTTCTGGTTTCCATCACTGAATACCAGGTCTTCATAACTATGGAGTCCGTTTTGCCTGCTGTTCATAACACAAATGTATCATAAAAACATAGGAGCCAATCACAGAAGCAAAACTGAGCAGAGAGAATATTGATAACTGCCAGGTGGAAGCCACGGATCCGCGTGGTGCTAATGTTGATTCGCATCATCCACAGAGCATAGATCATTTAGCTGCTCAAGTTTAGTAGTTTCAGTTTCCGTTCGTACGGCCATTAATCATGCACTATCGTGCGCCGGTTTGGGTTGTCGTCTTTTGGTGGCCATTAGGATGAACAGTAGGAAAAGATAGGAAAGTTGAAAGTAGAGTCGAAGAGAAAATGGAGAATTTCGGTGAAATAAGATTGTAAAGAAATTGAGAAGATGCACAAACGTCATTGTTTACGACACTCAGCCATGTCACTTAGTATCTCTAACCAACGGTGATGATAATCCCGAGGTCCCCAACCGGGGAGCCTAAAGGGGCCTATGTGACCGAGTTTCCGGGTTATAGCTTTTATATATTCGTGCCAGGTCTTGGTTTTACCACCCTTGAAGTTTTTTGCATCCGCTACCTGCCTCGGCAAACATCGCGCGCCGTGCCAAACTTTTTGGTAACATGTGTAACATGTGCCCCAACCAGCTAACGAGGTCGACCACCTGTTTCAGTGAGCGACCGCGGCTACCTAAAACTCTGCACCTAACCGCGGTGGGTAGGTAGTTCAGAAGGTCAGTTCTAAGTTAGCACTGCAAATTAGCTTAACTCTATTCTGGTGATCATCCTCAACATACTACGTGGTTATGAATTTTCGATTATTTGTTGAAGTATCACAACTAGCTATAGAGTTTTCGTCCTCATGAATGTGGAGGTTGAAGAGCTTTAACCCATATGATGTGCAATGAGAAAACTTTGAATGGTTAGATGCATCGAACATGTTCAGGAGATAAATTAAATAGCATTGCTCTGTCGTGTATTCACAAGCGAAAGTTATTCGAGGCCCGACAAATAGACTCTTATGGCAAAGCCGAATAGTGTTGCAGAGATCCCATACAACACCCAAAGCATATATTTCACACCTCTCCCTAATAACTTTAATCTCTAATGCTCAACATTTAGATAAATCAAAAGCAAAGACAGAAACCCAGTTGCATGATTCCAGCTAGATTAGACTAGATTATTGATGGGAAATATTTTGTGAATGAGAACTACAGACAACAAATCACGACAAATGTTTTCTCTTTAGTCGTTTGGATTCAAAAATCACACAAAACCAAGGACAATACCGACACGATGGCCGAAAACAGCTACTTCGGGAAATGATTTTTATCCCATAATAGAGCGAGCGGGTAGGTGAAATTGAGGTAATCAGACGCATATTCTAATGCGCTTCAGTGAAAAACTTAGCATCGTACAGAATTAAGATTAGTAGACTTCGCTGGTTGAAATACATGTTGCCCACGCCTAGCAGTTGTCTTTCAACCGCATCCTACTTTCAGCCGCTGCTCCAAGGCGAAGAAAATCACGGAGGTCAACAGTAGACTTTGAGAAGAGACAAACAGAAATATGCGCAGATATTAGGCGAAGTGGGTTTTTAGGTTGGAAAATTTGAAAAATAAGGTATTGAATCGACAGCAGCGGTTTCTTTTATCTTTTGCTATCGAGCCAGAATACTCAAAAAGTTATGTGCTGTGTTTCTATTGTAGAAACTCACTTTCTTTTTATCTTCTGCAACACAGGGTCATTTATTATTCACCTAACACATTCGTTCTTACTCTGCGTACATTTTGAACTTAGCAGAAACCAGGGAAATTTGAACAAATATTTCTCTGTAAAATCATTATAATGGTTCCGCAGTCGCGGAAAAAGTATACGACATAATGCTCGTGATTTGGGAGGTTACATTGTGGATAAAATTTTGAACTGTTGCAGCCATTCACTCGTGGTGTTGTATGTCGACTGAGTAACTGAAGGGTTAGGGTTTCTACATTATCATCATAAATTGAACTTTACTGATTACTGCCAAACTCGCAATGCAAATACCGCCAGTGAGAATATGCAAGATGGACAGGAATCGGGTATATTTTTAGGGATGGGAAATAAAGTGCACGTATGAGGTTAAAATCCAACTTCAAACCATCCGATTTCAGACCCGGCGGATGCATCGCTGATGAACTCCCAAAATAAAGAAGCAACCATTTAGTTAGTCATCATAATAATTCCGTGGCAAATATTTTTTATGATCTTTAAACATCAATTTTCGAGTAACGCGAGACCATTCACTTGCGAGAGATAGTAGTATTTTAACTATCTTGACACTGAATCACATTTGCATCACTGAAAAAGAGTATCAAACATTTAGTGGTCATTATAGGGATAAGCTCTTCAGTGGAATACATTACTGGACGAAAGCTTCATTATCATCTTCAAAAAAGAGAATTAATCTGTTTTGTGCAGAATAAACCATACCCTCGGGTTAAGCAGAGCTGAATGCTACCAGGCGCGACCCCAGATTGTGGATAGGGGGATACTTTCACCGAAGAAGGTTAGCTGTGAATAAATTATATAACACCGCAACAATTGAGCAGTCGCGAACAAACAGTAACGGCACTACCAGGGTGTAGTGGGTTTCAGGATGGCTCCTGTTTAAAAGCCACATAAGCCTAGTGACGGCGTCGTGACAAAGGTCGCTGTGACTGGCCTTTAAAAACTAAAGCCATTGATCCCCTCAATACCGGGGAGAGGGATTACTTTCTGCTGCCTCGCAGATCACACTTAGTTGTGCAAAGGCCAGAGGTGCGTCCTCAAAATAGAAACGTCAGGCAACGATGGGGAAATCTCTCATACCAAGCTCCCAATGAACTTCATGATCATGATCATGTCCGGAGCCGGCTTATCCTTTCCAAGGCGCCAGTCACAGTAAGTAAAGAATAAACCATTAGGCAGCAATATGGGCCGGACATTGTGCTGGTTAGTCAGAACGAAGATCGGATCTCTAGTTTAATCAACACCATCAACATCACTAGAGCTGGTGGCGTTGTCTGGGTTCGAATTCCGGACTTTAGGGCCCAAAGCACGCCGGTGACAGTGACTAAACCACTAGATCACTTAACTTCAACTCTGCGCCGCTGTACGCAAGCTGTATAACAATTATTTCAAGGGTGATATCCAGGAGTATGTGAGCTGAAATATTAGAAGAGCATTAAATTACACGGAAAACGCTCTGTGGTGCTGTTGGTATGCAATGAATAATTCTGCAAAACGTACCATGTGCATTTAGGGGGCATTAGCATCTTCAGTGCTTCTAAGGCCTTTTCCGATCGGTAGTTTTGAATAAATGCAACAGTTACTACAATGCACACAGCCTGGAAGAAATGAGAGTTACATTCGAACTTGCCATGGTTATGCTGACAGTGTCATCGTACTGTCCCATTAAACAACTGACGGACGCTGATAGTAGCAGAAGCAAAATCATTGGCTCTTTGAATTGCTCTAAATATTTAACGTAAAGCGGTTCAGTCGGGTGACCACAAAGCTCATTCGGTCCAACTGCATCAAGCCGGCGTTGCGCTTCAAGATCATCTAGACCATTTTGCTTATCCGCTTGAAGGCGTCGCAAAACTTCTTCACAGTCCAACAAAGAAGCTTCGTGAGCAGATAAATGAAACTGCATATTATTTATCCAAACAAGAACAGTGTTTTTCAGTTTTACTATTTCGCATACGCTTCTGGCGCCTAAAATCGGAGCGGCATAGCAGAACTCAATATAGTCAAGCCTATGCAAACATCGATTATAAAGTTTTCAATAACGCTCAACGGATGAATTCCAAATTTCTGCTATCTGAACTATATACGAGACCGCGGCGTTGAGTGCGCAACACCAACACTGAGAGGTGACATACGTGTCCACCCTGTAGTTTGAGAACGAATCAAGGTCACGATTCACGGGATTCACGGGGATTCACGGGGATTCACGGGCTTGGGAACCGAAGTTTTCGANAGGTTTATTGCTCAGTGTCGGACGGAGGTCCTCGGAGTAGTTGTCTGTCACTCGGTATTCTAGTTTGTCTGAAACAAGAGACAGTTAGGAATGCTACTGTTCAACTGGGTGGACAGGACAGGACAGGACAGGACAGGACAGGTCACAGGACTTGCGGCTTGAGCCAGTAA
>UZAN01044482.1:24812-36030 GCA_900618425.1 Echinostoma caproni | reverse complement strand
AATCACCATTACCGCACACATGAAGCAGTCTTTATAGAAAAATGAATCAGGCTTTGAAAAAATTATTTATTGCCAAAAATAGAAACACAATATAACTGAAAGTTGCTTGTGATAAAATAATGATTTTTATCAAGGCTACAAATAATGATTTTGGGATGGGCTAGGTGCTATAAGCACACATTGTTCTAGAATTAAGTAAACGCCTGTGGTATTGCAATACAAGCTTACACAAACAGAAGCAAATGTGTACAAGGATTGTACATTTGCATACAAATTGGATTCTCAAAGAGTTTTCCGTTAACATCGTGAGGATTTAGCCCGTCACGCGAGGGGAGCTAATTTGGAAAAGCATAAATAAGACAAATATCTGGAAATAAATTCAACTAGAATCCTAGAACCCGGAACGTACTAACAGTGTTAATGACAATTTTACTAATGAATGAAATCCGTTAAGTGTAGTAGTGTAGTATTGTAGCTAGTGTAGTGGCTAACTGTAACCGACATTGTAAAAATTATATCATTTTATTTGTTATACAATGCAGTTTATTTGGTACCACATGAATTACGTTCTGGGTTTTTGACCGTTATTGAGAATTAATGCGCCTGAATGGAGGTTATAATGTTTTCCCTCCGATACACTTATTAGTCATTAAACCCATGATGCTGCTGTGTTTTTGTGTTCGCTTAAAGAAGACAATTTGCATTGCAATTATATTGTTTCTGTAGATGTGCGTTATCCGACATTTAATAACTTTTGTCCTGAGTAACATTTGCTATTTTTTTGACAATATCCGATCAGATGTCAATTGTCTATAATATATAATGAATTGTAATCACGCTCTGTGCACTTCAAATCGAAAACTATAACGTTTGCCTTACGCTAAACGAACTTCATGAATGTACTATAGAAAATGTTCATATGAATCTAAGTCTGACTGACAATTGTACTTTGTTTCTTCCGACTTTTATTTAGGTAAATGAGGTTTTGCGCAACCATAAATCGTTTAATCGTAAATGACATAGGCTGTGTAAAATGCCTTCAATATTGATTATTCCATCGGTATTAGGCGGCCTCATTGTACATACGGTTTGTTTCAACCCAAATCTGAGCAAATGGATGGCATTCACCTTTAGAACTTCATTGGGGTGAACCAGTCGGTTTCCTTCCTAAAAGTCGGCTGTGAAAAGCAGTGGTTACTGCTAGTTTGCCTATACTTGGTTGCTTTCAACTGAAAGTGTCCCGTCTACAGTGATACTCTATGACTTTCAGTGTATTGCATATTAAAAAGCGTACTTATGTTGTAATCTGTCATTTTATAAGGGATTGGGTATTTCACGTGAATGCTATGTATAATTGACTGAGTGTGTAGAATGCAGAATTCGCTTTGATGTATGAAACAAACTGTAAAAGACTTGATCAATCTGCGAATCTTCCCAGTAAGACTTAGCTCAGTCGGGCAAGGTTTATCAGGTGACCGACCAAAACAAGCTAATCCATCTTTACACTCACTGCCTCTATATATAACCAAATATACACTGATCTATCGTTCCCAGATGAAGAAATATTCAGTTGACCTTCCTTCGTGATCCATCATGCTGAAACAACCCACTTCAAATAACTATGAGGATAACTGCAATGATTCGTCGGTAAATTTGACCGAATACACAGATCACGTGTATATACCATCCTCTGTTGGCATGATATAGTCGATCTCTGTCAGACATTTGCTCCTGACTTCGGCACAAGGGAAACTGTACAGTAACAAATGAAGTCCGAGGGGTATTCTTGAGGTCAGTAGTGAGTTGCAATAAAAGCAGTGAAATATTCAGCCAAAGGGTGTATGTTCCTGATCAGCCAATTCATGAGTGTGATCCAGAAACTAAAATTCTTGTTTTACCGTTTTTCAAATGTATTTTAAAAATTCCTCCACTAATAAGTTGCTATGCGTTAGTTGGTGAAGACATTTGCACAGATTTTCCCCAAGGATGGTAAGTAGACATCGGGTTAATGTTTTTAAGTGATCAAGGGCTCACAATAGCTAAGGCCAGATACAAAATTGTTCATTTTCATTGGTCAATGATCCCTTAGTTGCAATACCCGTGAATTGTTAGGTGATATCATCAAAGTTCACATGTATTTGATTTAGTTAACTACTACAGGTGTAATCGAAACTGAAGCAACAGGTCCGTGTGAAACAATTGTCGGTTCGTATGGGCAACAGCATTTATACTGAAGTAGATGTTTTTCAAAACTATTAATAAACAAGTCATGCAGCCTAGAAACGACGTACATCGAAGTAGACAAGATATAAATTAGTGTCCATACCTAAAGCATTAATATGGGTATTAAATATAATGAAACCCCCTTTGCTCATAAAGAAAATATTTTAGTGCATCGCAATCGGCCAGTACTGTATGTTCATGTGATACATAGAGTTTTACGAGTGATCTTTAGCTTACATGAAAGACAAACGCTAACAAATGGCATTTCCAAAGGTATGTATATAGGAAATCACGTTATTGTGATTAATATATATATATATGCATAAACTAACCAAACCTCCCTAAACTTGCTAAAAGTATTGGTCAATGAATGCAGATTTCTCGGACAGCTAGAGTAGGATCCAAGTGTAAACTATAAATTAGGAAGTCGAGCAGGGTTTGTTAAAGTCCTTACGACGATAACTACGTTGAGCCAAATAGTACTTAGTTCTAGTTTAGCAAGGCTGTATTTCGGATATTGCATGCGACGGATTGTCTATCGTTCATCCCCGACAACAAACCCCATCTAGTTCGGTGAATAGTCATCGCTGACGGTTCCTAACCGAGAAGAAATAGCTCAATAAGCTTCCAATACATTTCAATGGTGAACGTCACGTTGACTTAGCATAACGAAACCGTTGGATACGAGAAAAGCATGGCTAGTTTTGTCGCTTTTCAAATTAACAAAGGTGAGAAATTGACGATTCTACTAACAGAAAAGTAACTGTAGATAATATTCCTTGATGCTCAAACGTTTGATCTCAATGATCTAAAGCAAGGTTATTGGCGGTTTATTGGCGTTCTATCCATCGAGCGGTAAATTCCATCTTTTGTGCAATCCGGCCATTCATGTTTCCGAACTGGCGAAGAAATTTCAAAGCCTTTCCCTTTGGCCTTTCGGTCACTTTTTTCTGCGCTGTTTGTCGATAAATTACCGTCCAACAACAACCCTATCAGTACTGAACCACTTTTCCATGGTATGGACATTTTCAAACTTTTCATGTTGTTTTGATTCAACTGAATGCGACAAGTGCGGGGATAGTTAGGCCGTCACTAAAATCCAATGTTATGATCCAGTAACTACGTGGGTAGGCTGTGGTATAGTGAAATATCGGTGAATTAGGAAACGTACAGCTTCCGTTTGTCATGATTTATTTTCCAGCATTATAGTACCACGTTTCCTCATGGTACGGTTCATGTACCAATTTACTCTAACTTCAGGTCCCTGCAGAAGAATGATGTATGTCTTCTAACAGTAGCCTTCTGTGAAACTTTTGTTCTTTTTTTATCATATTTGGCAATATTGCTGCAATAAAGTGGGAGTACAAGATCAGCAGAAAGTTAAACTTCCGGTTTTCATTATTGTATCCAGGATAAAATTCCGACAAAGTGACAGTGCTTTTGACACAAAGCCTCATGATCAGAACCCGGAAGTTCAATTAGTTTATGAGTCGCTGACTGGCTTCACATACATCAGACAGAAATAATTACCTATCCTATCTGGAATTCAAATGGATTCAGACACTACACTACACTCTCCATTTGTTGCGCAAAACAAATGAGGGACCCCCAACGCCCAAGGCGAAATTGTTGTGCTGTGTTCCAGGTTGTGTTCAGTTATATCAACAGCATTCATTGATACGGGTTTATCTAAGTATAGTTTTCGACTTGCATAACTCCATTCGCACTTGTGCGGTGAAATCAAGTGGTAAAGGTCAGCCTCATATTGATCGACACAGCATAAGGCAATAAACACGCACACACATCAGTGCTGTGGTAGTTCACGTGATCATTGATCAATAGACAACTATTGGTCAGCCGAAGCCATAGTTCCGAAAACTGTTTGCGTGGTAATAAGTCAATACCCAAAAGCATCCTGGAATAATATAACTGAAACATTAACTCGTTTAAATTATCAAATTACTAGTCACACTTATAATTTTTATATGTATAAAGTAAGTTTAAACCAGGTACAGAACAGGAAATTCAAGAAGCCCAATTTTGTACCCTTTTGACCAATGCAAGCATTCCTTTTCCGGTTTAATGAAAAAGAATGTGAGTAAAGTTGTTCTTAGAGTGCCGTTCCATAAGGCAAGTTTGCAATTAACTATAATTGCGTTGTATCCTCTCACTTTCTTCACAAATAATTTTTGAATATGGTTGCCAAGTAACCGAGATCATACTTCAAACGACAAAAGTCGTGGACACTGTTTCCGGTGAGAAATGCATGAAGTGTGAACTTGAATTTATCGATAGACATTTGCACCGAAAGTAAGGAATGACTGATTGCACCCTGTATTTCAGGAATTATGTTGTTGCATGACGTGTGGCGTGTGCTTACTACGTACGAGAGAATTTCTAAATCGGGGTAAAGTGAATCATGATAAGGGTGAAAACAAAGTACCCGGAACTGAGTGAATATCCATCAGTTTGGCGCCAACACCTAGACAAGTTATGGTAACCGTGGTCTTCGGGCCATACAGACCCCCTGAATGATGCGCCACTGTCGACAGGCAGACGTAAAGCAAAATTAACCCGTGATGGATGACTCATAAGTTATAGGTATTCCATTCGTGTTCACCCGTGAATTTGTAGTGCTCTTACTAAGTAACTACCTAGTCGTCCGATTTTACTCGCTGTCCGCATTCAAGTTGATAGTTAACGTTTGACTTGCTCAAGACGAGGAGGAAAGTCCGAACGGTGGTGTTGATATTCACGTTGCGGTGTAACCTCAGTTCGAGGAGGCGGAAATTATAGTAAATGCAACGGTTCAATTAAATCATTTACGTGACATGGGATTTGCATCATCATCCTCGGATGACAATTCACGTGTGAGGGAAATTTGTTTCCGTACACATGCTCTATACTCTCCGACAATATCAGAAGACTAATTATTGACTTCCACGGCGTATTTAGTTTTTGAACATTCTGAGACCGAAAGAAGACATATACAAGGCGAGTAATTAATATTCCGTTTAATCCGCAATTGCTGAGGCAAAAGAGTGGGTTGGTAAATCTCAGTGAACGGACATGTATAAATAGACAGGCGTTTCTAAACTCAGAAACAGAAGGTCAGTTGCACTGATGGGATCAATATTAATTGGACTCACCATACGGAATGATCTAATCGAACTAATGTCGCCCCACTAAGTTCCCAAAGCTTTGGATTGTGGCAACTTAATAAACTGAAGCCTAATGACTGTAAAGAGAGCTGGACCAATTGCAAGCTTGGTTGTGATGACATGTTTTGCAACGAATGACCCCGGATTTCATGTGACCACCTAAATATCAAGCGTGGGTTGCACCATTAAGTTCTTTAACCAGTTTCGAAACTGTAATTTATCAAGCCAAGCACATCTGGTATTCAATCACACTATGAGAAGAGGGAAAAAAATCCAACAAAACCGTTACCCAGAAAGATTCATTTGTATCCAGGTTAAACAATCTCCAGTTGGTTTGCAGTAAACTGATTTGGCACTCTAATAGTGCTTACGTTCAAGGATAGTAACCCGTTTCAGAAATGTGTTCTTTGATTTAACTAAGCGTCAAGGAAAATTCTCATTGGCTACTTTTATTTCTACACTAACCTTAACTGGGTAAGAACCAAAATGATTCCCAGAACACATTTTGCACTCTCTATGCTTGAGCATAGAATTTTTTCTTTCACAATGTATCAAACATTGTAGGGTAGTTAAGACCATAAAAATCGATTAGCAGTCTATCGCCGAGCACTGCACTGGGATAGTTTGCTGTGTGAATGCAACCAATGACTATTTTGTGAACAATTTATTTTTTTCTCTTTGCCTATCTACCTTTCTGTGTACCCCTATTTGAGATTAAGTAACTCATGCTTGGTTGTCGCACATGTTCCGCCAGACTTCAAAAAACCCACAACGTGTAGTGAATTTGTATAACATTCTACACGTATTTTCTACATACATACATCAGGAAGAAAATAGGCAGTTACACAGGTATATTATTTCGCTTGTAGGACATCGATTCTTCCTTAGTCGTATCAGGTGAATTTATCCGAATGATTCGCCCAACGCATCACTCCACCCGGTTTAAGATCGTCAAATGTTGCTGAAACACATGCCGACGCTTTCCAACACAGGCACACTCATAAGCGGATGAAACGCTGTCAAAATCGCAAAAGCATAATCTGACAGCAGCAACGGCAATAAGCTGTGAAAACTGAATTCATTTGCTTACGTTTTGCTCCTTTTTCAGGCACCAAATTTCGCAAAACTCATAGTAGTCAATCAATATTGTTCAGAGAAAGTATTTTTGTATTTGTACTGGAAAGTATCTTCCGCACCGAGCGCTTTGCCATCTTCTTCTTCTAAACTCGTTCAAAACAGGTTATATTTTACGAGATCGCTCAATCTTATATGAAAATATGCTGTTGGAAAAGCATTAGGGTCAACAATAAAAAATCGAACATTTGAAACGACAATTCAATCCAAAGGGAGATCTTTGTAATGCACGATTTGTGTTGAAACTTCTCCAAAGAACGTTTCCACGAACAACGGAGCATGTAACCAATTGACGAGAAACTGAATGATTATAAGCAAATAATCCGGTTAAAATAAGCATTTCTCATAATTTGTCTAATTACTGTCGAATTCTTACTACCTAACCTCAAAACAGTGGTTTCCCTAATTTTTTCAAATGTGTTGAAACTGATTACAGGCTTCACAAGTTACTGAGTTTTCGGTAATTACAATAATTAACCAACAAAATATTTGACGAACGTTCACGTGTTAGCCTAACACAGCTGCGCACACGTTAGAATAAACACAAAACAGAAGAAATTCAGTGTAACCAAAGAGTGCCACACTGTTGGAAATACGGCATCAGGCTCATTGAAATACGTCACTAGCGGTAAAACCATGATCGTGTATGCCGCCTAAAATAAGCAGCATGGGAATCAACAGAAAACGGGGTCGAAAATTCTGTAGTGTGGTTAAGTGGCAGCAAAAATATGGCTTATTCATCAAAATACACTGTGACTGCTCTATCGTTTCACATAATCTTGCTCCCGTCCACCGTGGCCTCCAACACCTAAATTCCCTCTGACACCCTAGGCGACCTGATTAGATTGTTTTCCGTGATTTGCGCAAACTTGCAACCTGTCAACGTAACAACCTTCCTCGAATTCAGCTATATTTCCCCCAAATGTGGGCGATCTTTCGCTTTTAATATGATATCCGTTTTCCGGAAACCACTTATAAAAATATGCCTGTATTTTAGACCAATCAAATGTTGGCACAATAACATCATCGCATAACCTTTGCCATTCCGAATGGCCCGGATGGTGCATGGCTCCATAACTGGTTCTCTACTTAAGCAGCACAAGATTCATACCCAACCTCCTGTGCAGGTTCAACAATCAACCACACGATCGTTCGGGTTCATTTATCGATCGGTTGGATGGTTCAATTGCAACAAAGGACCTGGTGGTTGCCCAACTAGCCGCGAGTCTTTAACAGACCCAGTGAACTGCGCACAGCAGGACTACCATCACTGCTGGATTACAGATGACAACAAGAGCATCAAACAAATTACTAGCCGGTAATCAGAGTCTCGTTTGAGGTTGGAGGATTGCAAGTTGTTTAAATCGCGGAAAATGATCCGATCAGATCGCTTAGTGGATCAGAGAGAAGTTAGTTCTTTGATGCCATGACTGACGGGAGCGAGATGACGTGGAACGATAGAGCAGTCGAATCAGTTTTTTCTGTTGTTTATCGGTGACTGATAGGTTGCTGTTTGTCAACGTAAGCTCATTAGTCATCGCTATTGGTTCATCAATCTGAGAGACTCATTATAAAGCTGCACTATGGATTTTGTCTCATAGAGACAGAAAACATTTCAAGCTGTTTTGCTGTTTTCACCTTGCCCACTAAGTGATTTAATGAACTATCCATATACGTGCTTGTATTTCCATAACTAATAGAAAGCAGAAAACTTACTCAAGCAGCTTTGGTGGAATGATTCTTTGTACTTATTACCAAAAGCAAGGGGTACCATATGTCCACATTCGCAGACACAAATGGTTGACACCTTTACCTGTCAATCAGTTAGGTCAGATAACAGCTTCAGGTCAAGGGTTTTGGTGTAATTCGGATTAAATAATCCGATACGCAGTCCGAAGCGCAGACTGAGTACCGGTAGCCAGGTCCGTAAAAAGCCTGAGGTTAAGGGAAACAAATATCTCATATGTTTTATTTGTAGTCACCTAATTCCAGTGTTTTATTTACCTATTTTCTCAATTATTCAATAAAGAAATTTGAAAAAATGATGTGTGCTCAAGCGTGCTATTTTTTCAACCAATGGCATCAGTTCATCTTTCAGGCGTGCTTCGTTCGCTAAGTTCTTTCTCTGAAACGATTTTTTTTAATCAACATTATCCACCCTGTCAGAATCTCATACCGATTACCTTAGTTACCTTATTTTCACGTAATGTATTTATTCTTTATCCATCCATTGCCCAGGATAGTGGTGGCGCGGTGGTTTAGGCGCTGTCACAGGTGTGTTTTGGCCCCTATGGTCCGAGGTTCGAGCCCCGCCATTGCTACCCAACTTTGGTGGTAGGCAGCTATGCTATCGTCTTGTTCAATGCCACGCCTAACTTAGAGGGGCCTTATATGGTTCGCAACTCTAAATCCCGAGCTTAGACCACCGGTTTCCATCACTGAACAGCAGGTTCTCGTGGTTATGGGGTTTATCCCGTCTGCTGTTTATCACACGAAAGTGTGTAATAAAAAAGTAAATATCACAGATAATGGTCAACCTCTTTTATTCGCAGAGTAATGCTCAGAAAGCAAGAGGGCATGTGGATCAAACACGAGTAAAAGTTGGTACCGTCTACTTACCTTGCGAAGGAATCCTGTGAAATCGTGAATACCAATCTCGGTTTAAATAGCCATTGATATTTTGTGTCATTATTTTCCGTTGAAAGCTGGTTGTTCTACAGTCCTCTCTATTTTGGATGGTAATTTTTAAACAAAGCCAGTTTAGATGTTTGTAAACATTTGTAAAATTTCAAGCGTAACTCATTTTCCTCGCCGAATCAGTTCGCATTCATTCGTGCCCTGCTTGTGTTTGTCACTTGCTGAAACTGAAAACACTGTATCTTTCCTGTAATTATCTAAGCAGTCCCACAGAGCACATTTAAAATTTCAAACAAATTTGTTTCTGCTTCCAACTGATTTCTTTAATGGAACATTTTCCAAAAGCACCTACATTCTCGTTCTGTCTACACCCGATTCGAGTTCCATTCCCCCCACAGAATTAATTTTTGTTAGCGCAAAAGACAAGGTATGTCTTTCTCGCTGATCGTCACTACTACTACTACTACTACTACTACTACTACACAGCACATCTGCCTGGACAGGGAAAAGTGTGCATGATGGTAGCGTACACACGGAGAGGAGCACTGAACTTGTGACAGTTCATTTTGCACAATTTGCTAAAACATCTAGCTGACCGATGCTTCTAACTGAACTAATGCTTACTCGTTCAACCTCAAAGTCCAGGCTAACTTTGTATCGGCTTGCTCATGAGTGCATTAGGGTTTTTTATTGATATAGTAGATCAGCTTGACGTCTGGCTTTCTTAGCACTGATGTACTAGATTCATTTGTTCTCGAGTCTGAAATCCCTAACTATATAGGACATGTATTATATTCCGTGTTTTCTAGCATATTTTTCCCCCAAAATCTTAAAAAACCATACTTAGCAGATTCGGCAAGAATAAGCCTTTTAGATCGATTCATTTTGACAGGTGATCCTTGTTTCCTCGCAGACTGACACTAGCGCATAGCCGTAGGCTAAGACTAATGAACAACGAGCGAAAACCCACTTCGCAAAGCAGAGATATTCATGGATCAATTTCTGCGCTATGAATAAAACTCTACTTTTTTCGTTTGCCAGCACATAATTCCATTTAATTCTATCTTTCCTTCACTACAAGTTTGCGCAAAATCAAACTATGTTTTAGCGTTTTACTTCCAGGAATATAAAGCACCAAAGACTCTCGTGCTCTGAGATAAAAAATAAAACACCACATGTTATCTAACAGGGGCCGAATTTGCATATGGGAAATGGGATTTGCAATGATCTGACATTGTGATTGCGGATGACATTTCCTGAGCACCCTTGTCCATGAAAAACTGTCTTCAATTGTTCCGATTTGCAAACGTGCCTGCTTCAAGCAACTAGGGACTGGGGTGGGGAGGAATGTCCGGTCCAGGGTACCGACGTGGTGTTGAAGAACTGAAAATGAGTTATGCACGAGTATCGGTAAAACCTAAATTTGATGTGATGCGTGCAACTCCACGGGCACGTGACCTTCATTTGTGTCACACGCATTGAAACGGCCGGTTCTAATCTCTTGGTAGCCAGCTGAGATCTGACTTACAAGGAAGAATTGTTTTTTCGCAATATAAAATCAAAATATCACTGTGGTTAATTTGCATTTTATAGGAAACCTCAACCGTTTTCAGCAAAATTCATTAACATCTGCTCCCACATGTATGGTTTGAAAGTATAGAGATTTTCTTCTTCCTAGTTCACAGTGTACTCAGTATCAAATGTGCTTTTTTCATTACCATATGTGGAACATGAGCATTCCAGCGATTTGTTGGATTTTTGATAGACAAATGAGAGAATGAAGAAATATAATGCAAGTTAAACAACGCCGTTTAGCATTTGTTTCGGGTGTCTTTCACACGAATGGCTGACGGAATATAGATAAATAGGGAGCCGATCTGTTTCACGTTCTAGTTCTTTTGTTGTTTAAGTTGCATATATGGCCAATAAGGGTTTCTCAATTACCTTTGTGATCACAGTTGTAGTGCACGATAAAACCTTCAAACCCATTTTACAACAGCACAAAATCCAGATTAGCTTGATCATATATATATATATATATATATATATATATATATATATAT
>UZAN01044482.1:8201-24218 GCA_900618425.1 Echinostoma caproni | reverse complement strand
TTCACATAAATATGATTATACTGGCTTGATAAGGAACTCACCAAAAACATCTGTTCACCTACAACCTGTGTTCCGATATATATATATATATCATGTGAGTAACGGAGGGTTTGATGCAATTTCATGAGGGGATTCATCGTGTATATGGCAAACGAAGCGAGAACTGAAAAGCTCGGAAGCACTGGACAGCTGTTTCAACCTGGTTGGGTCTCCGGAGCGATGTGAATCCATCGACCCAACTGGGGATCGAACCCGGGATCTCATAGGCAGAACGCAAGCATCCACTCGGCCACCAGGCAGCTTATCAGATCGTTCTTCATTCTGTCCAGTGCTTCCTAGGTTTCCAGTTCACACTTTATTTGCCATCCACACGACGAATTTCCCCTTTGGTATATATATATATATATATGTGTGTGCGTGTACGTGTGTGTGCAGGCACAGTATTACCCCACTGGAAGTAAATAAACCAAATTCAGCAGCGCTTATGCGCGTCGTCGATAGCACGTATACCTTCAGTTTGACCATGCCAGATGATTATTTTAAAATATAATTAATAAATAGATGAACGTACTCTGCAATTCAGAATATTATCTGGAAAGAGATATCCAGTGAGCATATTGTGCTCCTATTTTATTGCAAGTTAGGAATGCACCGTGAGAAATATATTGTTGTGTCCATTATACTGATCCGTTATTCAGAATTGTGTATTAAAATGGTTCTGTATTATTGCCATCCAATTAATAAGTATAAGGTTTTCTTTCTCAAGTGAGTGAACGTAACATATTAAATAATTTGTTCAAGAAATAAAATTCATCGGTAGAATTACCGTTGTTGTGGCTGTTCAATCGCCTTCCACGTTGCAACAAGTGGGCGTTTTGCGCAAACTGTTCTGTTGTGTTTTGTACGCTCTATCAGTTATCAGAATACGAAGATAACGAGGGGGCACGTTTATAAATGAAACCACATGGAAATACCAACATATTCCCACGGATACTCTAAACCACATGTGAACGCCAAAAACGTTTTTTTGCATAAAATGTTTCAAATAAAGTGTTTAGAGCATGATCGTTGCCTGCGCTATAAGGAGGACCAAGGAGGACTAAGAAATGGGCTAAATGTTTTGTGGTACGAAATTATCCTTCATAATTCAGGGAGAAAGATAATGAATGCAACATCAGTTGCCAGAAATTACTAATTGCGAATCTATTTAACCACTCCTTAACCTAGTTGCTTACTACCATTGGCCACTGAAATAATCGACCAATAAGGCTATTCTCAAACAATACCTTTTTGGGCATAAAAGACACGCTGAATGGAGTGGGAATGAAGCAACACGCGTTAGATTCGGTCTCAAGAAGCACCTCAAGAAGGAAAACAATCCGATATCGTTTTCGGTGTTTTACTGATGAAATATGCATGTGTTTGTTTGTTTTTTTGCTTTCTATTTTTTTGGGATATTTTTTTCCTCTCAATGTTATAGACAGCCATACGAAATCTCTTCACTACCTCTTCACACCTTTGTGCATGTTAAATTTTCAAATTAATGTATTTTCAAGGCTCGATGAGTGTAATCGACCTGCCAAAATATGAGGTCATCGACCCATTCATATAACCAGTTGTACTTGGTGGCTTTGGGGGTAATAGTGATAAAAGAGATGAAACTATGGACAAAGGATCGAATTTGCGAGAGGCAGTTGTAGTGGTCCGACATTCTTGGTTATTGGATCTGACCAGGTTTATGTAGGGATTTTCGTCTCACAGAAATATCAACCACGAAGAAACGTTTGTGGTACATAGCAGTAACGAGTGCCAAGCAATCGACATGTAAATTTAATTATGCCCTAAAATGACGTGATTTGCTGAGTTCCCCGAAGAGCACATTCTTTCATTTGTTGTTCAGGAACATCACTCTCCAGGACGTCGAGTCCATCCAACACGGTCTTCACATAAATCACATGCTCCTTATTCAAAAGACCTCCTTGACTGTCGTTGTAATCAATAAGTTGAATTTCCCGAACCTGTCCAGTTCGAAGCACGTTTATCCGGGAATAATTCACGTGTAATTCAGCACAAATGAGGGACTCCATGACAGACAAACAAACAGACGAACGAATGGATATTGTTGTGCTTTTTTCTACTACACAGTATCTGATGCACGGAAGTCTCAGTTTTATAATAAAAACAGTCCACTCAGTGTATTGCCCCAATAATGGAATTTTACTTATTGTTTCCATTTCCTAGACACTGAAAATAGCTGATAGCTTTGTGTTGTATTTTGGTCAACCAGACGGACTTTTAAAATGCGGAATTTACGTGAAACCTAACAATATCACTTTGATCAGACAGCGCCATTTTTAATTGCCAGTTTTTCTGTCGCTTTTCACCCACCTTTCCTTTAGGCAATGTCTCAAGTTCCTCAATATGTATATCTCGCCAATCATAATGGCATTCGGAATTGTGGGGAATATTTTGTCTATTGTGGTGCTTCGCAGCCGTCGAATGCGGTCGCCCGTGTCGCTCTACTTGTTGAGTTTGGCCGTGTGTGACAGCCTCCTACTGTTCGCTGCAGCCGGTCTGTTCTTTCACGATGTTGTTCCTTATACCGTTCGTGCGGACGGGAACCAATCGAACGAAACAAATCCGTGGCCGATGGAACTGGTGAATCGAACTACCTCAGTCTACCATCACCCGGTTATGGAAAGAGAACAAAGTTCTTTATTCAAATTAGTCTATCAGTTACTTCGGTGGCACTTTTTCTATCCACTCGGTTTGACCGCGCAAATGGCCACAATCTACATCACTGTCTGTCTGACTGCGGAACGATTCATCGCCGGTTGTTATCCCCTGCATGCTGGGATGCTTTCTTCCATTCCACGGGCACGTATTGCCATTTTGAGTTGTGTGGTGTGTGCGGTTGTTTATAATTGTCCCCGGTGGTTCGAAATGTCCTACTTTATGGCGCGTACGAATGAAATGGATGAAAACGAGGAGGATATCTGTTTGGACAAATGGACACCACACTGCATGTGGCATTCTATGTTTCGTTTTGTCTACTACACATGGGGTTATTTGTTGTTTATGTTTCTCTTACCTGTGATCGCTCTCACCTATATGAACATTCGTTTAATTCAAGCTCTACGTCGTGCAAATCTGTTTCGTCACGAGTACAATGCCAAGTGCTGTTGTCCAAATGTGTACGCCACATCGCACAACGAATCTTCGGGCACAAGTTGGACGACCAGCAACTCGAATCGGGGCTGTTCATGCTATCGTTGGGATCGCAGTCCGGTCCACGCAAATGGCATGGCCACACCTCATGTGCATTCACTTGTTGAAGGTCACTGGATCGGTCGATTGAATTTTCGTTCTATCCCAAATGCACCTCATGTGTATACGTCACAAGGTCGCGTGATTCGCACGGAGAAAAATGTCACTCGCATGGTGCTAGTGGTGGTCGGGGTATTTATCGCATGCCAGTTACCGGCTATGATTTATAACATATACTTTGGTATTGCCTCTCCAGAAGAAATGTCGGTTGGTTGGTGTGCCTTGTCTGAGATACGAAACTTTCTGGTAGTGGTCAATTCCAGCATCAATTTTGTCGTCTATTGTTGTATGGNCACGTGATCACTCCCTGTTTGGAGAAGACGTATGCGGCACAATCATTCCAATGGCCTCGGCGACAGATGACAGAGCCAGGCGAATGGGATCCACGTTATGCGACTCAAGTTCACTGTTTGCATGTGGCCGGCTTACGTGCCAGTGCGTAGGCGTGAAACCATGGTGAATATACTCGAATTTGTCCATATTTCTTATACAGTCAAATCTTAACTGCATGCATCATATAGACGTGCTGTGCAAAGCTATGCTTTCCATTATATGAAATTGTATTTTTATACCATAAATTCCAAGCTGTGATACACTGTGACGCCTAATGCATTGATGAATTTATTCCGACACTTGTTTGTTTCGTGGTCAATATTTCTGGTGTCNTTTGTTTCGTGGTCAATATTTCTGGTGTCCATGCTCAACTCATTACCATCCGTGTGATTTAACACTTGTAAATCACCTTGTGTGGTGCGTTCTTGAGAAACATGAAACAGGCACGCAAGCGGAACGGAACTTTGAATTAATTAATCGGCCTTAGAAAACGCGAGAAAAAAATAAAATATGCGAGTGAAGTTCTAAGAGCACATTTTTATAGTTTACGCAATACTATCCAATGAGAAGCATAGAAAGCATGTTGTCATTAAAAACCCTAAGTATTAAGCAAATGGAACTGAAGTGATTCCTACCAAACTAAATTTGAACCGTAGGAAATGAGTTTTGTGGACGCCGCAGAATGTTTCGTTGTTCGATCAGCATGACCGCACCATATGCGTACGAATAAATGTGTTCAGTAAAGCTACAATAAACAAAACATATTGAAGAACATGAGAGAAAATTTTGTTTCGCCTGGGCATTAACTTTCGTGGATTTTTCCAATTTATCAGTACTTCCATTTGATACGAGGTATGAAATCAAAATCCAATTATCCAAATGAAAAGGAAACTGTTCCTATCTTTCCCCCACGTTCAGTTGTATTTACTGTTTACGTCACCAATATACTATGAAAATTCAAACGTTCCATGTTTGCTCCTCTAGTCTTTCAATGAGAAATCAGAAAACATTGGCGTCTGGTGTGTCAGAATTTTCTTTCGAAAGAAGACACCTTCTGATTCAATAGTTTTGTTTAAATATGCCCAAACTTTGCTGAGTATAGGGGGAAAGTAAAATACCGTTTTTCGCCATCACTGCCCTGATACTGAATGACGAAACCATTAGGCAGTTGTTCGTCTTTGTTAGCATAGATCGCATGAATGACTGAATATGTTATGTATAGTACCCATGAGCTAAAGAACATGTTATGTTTAAAAGAAAATATGAAGTTTAAATTGGCCTCAGAACATGCTCACTTCGATTGCGATCGATACATTCCATCTACATGAATGATATGGTACGCTTGAGCCTAACGCAGTGAGTGAACATCTGCAAATAAAGGAAAAAACCCAATTGGAAAAAAATGTTTGTAATACTCGCATCGATTTACATAGAGGCATAAAGTAAAAAGTGACTGGGGCACGTCCTACGAATGCCTGGGCAACGTCTACCATACTGTGCACTATTTGCGGACGTCGATCCGGATAGGAAGAAACAGCGAGGTGGGCAGGCTATGTATGACATGGAGCGGAGTCTTAAAGGGATTGTGCTCGGATCTGGCTTCCATCAGGGTTTCCCGGCTCCCCAGGTGGGACCCCAAAGTTTCAGATTTTCTTTGACTGGAGACAAAGCGGGATATGGCATCGAACCGAAGTACTTAGGGTAAATGCATCCTTTGCTGTGTGCGATCCCAAAATTAAAGAAAAATAATCAAAATGGAGTGCATCAAACAAACAAAAAAAGATTATTATTTGTTATTTTGCGTTGAACCCATGGTTATTTTGGTGCCGTATCTTTAAGTATTGATGTTTAATATATAAATATAAATATATATTCAATGCCAATATGGAAAACAAATTCTACGAAGGTACCACTAAAATCCCAGGACAACAGCAAACACAGCGCTATTCAGAGTTGTTTACAAATCGTCCGCAGTACATGCCCACCAAAGAAGAAATGCAATCGGGACCAAATTACAGACTAAGTTATATTGACATGGGATTTCATTGTACAGAAAACGTTTCCAACTCTTCAGCTTGATTCACATCAGAATAGACTCAGTAGGTGACCCGAAAAACCAGCGAGTTTTCTTGCTCGCTTTTCGTATGCACTCAGCACATTCAGGTTGAAAATAAGCCAGTCATGGCCAATCATTCTGCTGGTTACCCTCTGAATGCGCATTCTCAGAAGCCATTTCACAGAGTGGTAAATTTATTAGTTGTATCACGCTGAAAGAATCCATTGAGTCCGTTGAAACATTCATAATTTATTTTGAAAATAGGTGAAAGGAAACTAAATATCCAGCAAAGCTTGTGAATAACACAACTTTCCTAAACAGACATAGTGTATTGCTCTGCATTTCATCCACTTCGGGTGGTCATCATAAGGATGATGTGAGTCCAAATGCAGTAGAAGCATTTTAAACCAAAAAGAATGGCGAAAGAGCTCATTTTCAGTGGTCCGTATCCATGTCAATACATCACAATATGATCACCATTTAGGAATGAAATTGTCTTAGGGAAATAAAAAACACAACACAGAATGCCGGAAACGATTTCACCATGATACCGGAAATCGGATTAACCACCAGCAAGTAGTTGTCTATCCACTCATCTAATCATTGAGACTACTCGTGATACGTTGTGTCAATACGATCAAGGAAGCTTTACCGCCCTCAGAGGGTTTGCGCAAACGAATTTCCAAAGCTGCTGCTTCGATAGGTTGTCTCGGTCAAAATAAACACATGAATCAGTAACCTAATAGGAGCTGATTTGACTGATGCAGAAGTTATTTACAAAACAAACACAAAATCAGTACCGATCTATAAATCACCGGATAAATTAATGCTGGAACACCGTTAATTGCCATCTGGGTGCAAAATGTTGAGGATGGCCTAACCTAAGTTATACTATCTGATGGCAATTTTCCTTCTTTTTCATTCGTCAAATATACACATACACAATTAACTTTCGGGAACAGAGCTGTGGTGAAATAAAGTCTATCATTGAAAAAGTAGTTATGAGATAGACGGATGGCAGTGTCGAGCTTAGAACACCTTGTCGGATAATTATTATTATTATGACATCCACTAACACCACAACCACAACCACCTCTACCGACGTAATGCGGATCGGTTTGAAATCTCACTACAGTCACATTCAAGCATCAGTTATACCAGTCAATTACTGGGATCAATGAAGACTACTTCTGGGATCATAAACCAGTCATTTTGTTTCGAGAATCACGAGTGATAAATGCATTTTGGTACATTTTGTGAACGATTATTTTATCCATCAGTAATGAGAATGCTAAATCAATTCACATTTACCCCTCAAATATTCGCCATCGGTAAATTGAAACGGTTTATTTGAAGTTGGTCAAAAATAAAACCACAATCCTTACCCATTTAATGAGCCCCTTTCTCTTGTGCAAAACAAAACGCACACGGTCAAATAGTCCGTTTCTCCACCGAAGCGGTTCTCTTTCATCTCAGCCTCGCACGGTAAAATACTTGGACACTCAGCTCCTCAGCGAAATCGGTGTTAGAAGTTAGAGAACTGCCCGAATTACTACTCTAAAATCTTTAGACGCACAGCAGTCCGTAAGGTCAAACTGAACTGGTACGGTCTGTATGGTTGGACTGACTTCGTGATTAGCCTCGCGCTGCGTGCTGAAAGTGTCAGCTTCCCCCTGACACTGATGCTGCCTTTTACCCTTGAGCCAATTTTGGTTCTGGTTTTTAGAACCATTGATTTTACCCAACCGTACATGTTCACCTGCTTCCTAAAGTCTCACTCTATCAACAAACATGATCTGAACGGATGATTAGATTACTGCGGGATATAGTTCGACTGCTTTATCTTTCCACCCTGTCGTTTTGCTCTCACCCGTGACCGCGTACATCGGAATTCCCTTCTGACCTCTTAAGGATCATTTGGATCATTTCTAGTGATTTTCCACAAATTAAACCGCCTCTACATTGTCTCACCTCCGAACGCGTGTTCTCAAGATGTACGGAACAACCATCAACCTGACTCGATAATGTTGGATCGCTGGATCGAAATGCTTCTGATGCTCTTGCTACTACCCCGTGCTTAGCTGTTCGATGATGGCACCACTGCTGTGTACAATCAAAGTTAACTTGGCATTCCAAAGACTAGACGGTTTACAGGTTATCTGTTTTGGATCGCGCTACCAGAGCAAGCCTCAGAAACCTCGTTGGAGCATCGGATCGATTGGATAAAGAGCCCGATAGTATTTGAATTAAGCACATTGCGTGATTATTATGATTCTTGCTCTCGTGAACTGAAATTGTTAGACAAGCAAAAGCTTACTTGCAAATTGCAAGCTAACCTATATAAGAAGCGAAACCAAACCCAATATTTCACATTGTAATTGTTGAATGGACTAATGAATCTAATAAATTCAGAATCGTTTAGAGCTGTAAAAATGGGGAAAAGATCGAACGAAGCATTCATCAAGATGCCCCTTCTGCAACTGCACGAAACACTTGACATCTCAAAGATCTCAGCAAAACGGTCACTTGAATTACCAGAGGCCGTTAATATGCCTGAGTCAGATATCTCTAAAATTCTTCTGAATTTTCGCAAACTAACCATTCTTCGTCCATTTTTTCTGTTTCTTACACCAATAGAGGAAATTCGAAATGAAAAGCCCGTTTTTATACCGGATGCAAGGTCTTTTGATTACTACTCCATATTTGGAACGGTATTATGATTACGAAGAACTAGTGGCTTAACACAATCAATAGAACAACGTTCTACCTCAAAAGTAATATCTCGACGTATATTGATTAAAATACACGTGTGCAGTGAACCTCTTCTGCTCGAAGACCATCAATATACGTTTCCATGGTATGAAATGTGATGAGAAAAACAAAATTACCTTGAGAAAATGAAGCTTGAACCGGGATTTCGGCGAGCAATTCTACTGACTGAAACGTAATGGTACGCGGTTACTGTTGTGATTACTGACTACCACAAAACTCTGCATTATTTGCCAATGCATTGATCGTCTTATGTCCGGATACATATCTAATAAAATGTAGCTTCTGTCAACATAGGGGTTACTTTATCCAAGTTTATACACTTCTTTCGAAGTTGAGTTTCGGAAGTGACTCACAAGATATATATATATATATACATAAATATGTATATATATATATATATAGCCAGGCAGATAAGCTTGCAAGTAAACTAACTCACTTCCTTCTGTCACTTCCCGCTCAGCTGTTCCACTGTCATGTTCCACGTCAAGATACTTGTTTACACAAAGCTCGCATTTTCCTAGGTGTATGTATGAGACGGGTGTCCCACAGCTGGTTCACTTCCAACAATTAGTTCAATTGTTCTATATCACGTGAGAGAACCCTGTACAACCAAACAATCGCACACCAAACCGAGTGTAAATAAGCCTCAGATTGACCAGATTGATCAAACCACTGGCAGCAAAAACACCAGACCAGGTCCGGCACTGCTTCGGTATGAATGACGTACGTACATCATCACAAAAGTTCACAAACGCGACAGAGGACGAAAGACGCACGATTCTCATTTGAACCATATCCTAGATTGGAATAGATGTGTTCCAATTCGTCTTCGTTATTCGCAATCCAACTGCTAATTCCCAGACAGTGCATGGTCTAAAGTACTTGGAGGACTGGTCAATGGAAAAGGATCGTCCTGTTCACTCGCCAATCTCGTATGTCCGAAATTGATTCCTTCGTATCGCATCGGATAAATGTCCTTTAATGAAACCGATACAGAACTTGCCCAACAGGAGTGATGCATGGTTTCCGTGCGGCACAATTCACCGAGAAGAAACAGTCATTTCCATTGCAGTTTAGCATTAATAAGAACGAGATACAATCAGGAACTGCGCACTACACGAGTAACTCTGATCCAAGGTAATGAGCAAAGCAACTGATAAATCGAGTGGTATAGATATGAGATTTGTTAGACAGATTTCAACCGAATCAGTGAGGTGCATAGTTTTCTATTTCTCGATAATTTTGGTCAGTTATTGAAATCAAATGCTGTGCTACAAGCTGATTCGAGAGCACTCGGTGGTCAAAGGAGCGACTCAGAAGTGGAGGACAGCGTTACGTGATTCACAGGAGAACAGAATGGGTGCAATAGGAGGAAAGGGAAGAAAGTGCCGTAATACTACATGACATATTCAAGTCTTAATTGTGGTGTACGTCGGGTAGCCGACGCGTAGAACACGGTTGCATCCAACGAGGAAGCATAAAAAGCGGTAAGTTTGGGTAAAATTTCCATCTAAGGAACCAGTGCAACGACCTCATAATTAAAAAATATAAACACAGAACATAAGTGGCTCATATTTTGTGTTAAGCACTAAAACATCGAGGAGATTTGAACACCTGGAACAGCGAAGATCTCAACCATGTACACCATGCTTGGGATTCCTTATGCACGTACTACCACACACCGAAACACCATCATCCATTATTTTGCTCGTATCTTAGTAAATCAAGAGAAAATCACCGATCACCTTAGCTTCTATCACATACTTTCGGTGTTAATTTAGTAAACGCTTAATGTTTTTCTCTCTCATTGCCTAATGTTTTCCTCAATGTAACTTGTCGAAATCGCTGAAAATTTACTCCACTGGGTGCATAAAGCTTAACTTGACTTGACTTGAGCGAAAAAGCACGTAAACACAGTGTATCAGTAGCACATTGTGGTACATAATCATTTCATCCGAAAGGTGTGACTAAATGTGGGAGCCTGGAATTGGGAAGAAATCAGTAAACTATACTTTTCACTCATTTTCAATAACCTGATATCTGTCAAACGCAGCTGATATGACGAATTTATTACAAAATTACGCGGTAAGGTACAGAGAAGAGAGAACCTTTAGCTTTGCTTTCTCTATGTATGATCCCCGAAGCAGCTGCAGGTAGTACAGTCACCGGAACAGTAATTCCTGGATGCCACACAACCGTAATCATTTGGCTCATTGTTAAGCATTGCATCTCCTCACACCCAATCGGTTAAAGGAGAGGGGACATAATTTGCAGTGGCAATATGCTCAGTTGATCCAAACAATTATGAACAAAAATGGCCTCGATACACTTGCCAGACTGCCCGGTATATTTCTCGTGGGTTGTCTGTTAACAGTTGGGTTTGTAACAACACCTTTCACATCACAGATACAAATTACTGAACTAGATGGACCATTCGTATGGGTGACAATATTTATCGTTTTACTCTTATGCATGCAGGGTGCTTAGCAAGTCACTGAATGTTGGTGCACTATAAGGGACAACATACATACAATTCTGTGGTTAACTCCAACGTGAATTCCAAAGCTGATTTGCGGCTTGACCTCGAACTGATAAAAGTTACGATAAATAGCAATTAATCAACACCTTAGAGTGCACCACTAACTTTAACATGTTGTCGGATAAAACCCCTTCAAAACTGTTTTTCTGTTAGAGCAATATGACACCAGATGCATTTTTTGTCAGAAATGTCGTTTTTGTCATAAGACGAGTATAACCTTTTTCAGAGAATCCTTGGTGATAACTTTCCATAGCTCCATTTATTTGGTAGTCCAACCTGACTTGACTTGTTTGAAGTATCTTAGGACTTTGTGCCACTGAAATAACAGAAGCCATGACCTCGCTCAGTACAGTGCGATTACTCGTTCATTCCCCACAGTCTTTTCGCTCTCACCCATGACCAGGGTCCGGTTAAATCGCCCTCGGACAGCTTCTGCGCTTGATTGGATAACTGACCCCGATTTGAGCAACTTGTACTCCCTTAATTTGATATGAGACTGGAATGTTTGGGATTAAATTTAAGCGGAGCTTTCATTCAAAAAGAAACCTCCTTTGGAAAACTAGAAGATCACGGACTGATCAGAGTGACGCAATCTTCTAATGTGAAAGGAACGGCCCTTCAGCTGCTGAGCACGTACGTAAAGAAGGTTACTTTCAAGACTAACACTTATGCCTCCACATGGTTGACCGTAGTCTTTAGTTTTCCGTATACTCTTTCTCAAGGAGACGGGTAAAGGTTTAAAGTTATATTAAAGCACCATTTTGAAGAATTAGACTAGAACCGCATTTGGTGGACTGAGTAAGCAGATGGGATATATTTGTCTTTTGCTGTCAATTCTGATCAATTATATATGAAAATAGAAAGTTCTGTGTAATCAGAATAATGAAGATGATGTGCGGTTTGAGTAACAGGTGAGTCGCATATCATTTCATCCATATCCATTGACATTCTTACTCCTGAATTTATCGTACCCTTTAACACTGCATGAATGATATCTGTTGACATCTTGTTGACGCCCTTACCAATACATAAAACTTCTTACTCGGGAAACGGTATTTTTCTATTTTTTACAAACCTGAAACGCGGCAATCGTTATCTTGCAGTGTATTAGGCTTGTAGAAACCTTTCAAAAGGGAGAAATAGTGGTTCTTGACGATTTTTTAAGTGGATGAAATGGCATAAACACACAAAATGACTCAATCAGAACAGTTTCCCCTGTTTGGTCTCCTATGATCTGAAAAACATTACTAATATTCGTCGTCTTGAAGAAAAATAATCTCCTTTTATCCTAAGGCAACCTTAAAAACAATCCAAATTACTGATTTGGAAATAAACAATAGTCTAATGAGATAAAAACTAAACTCAAACGGAGAATAAATTCTTTTATGTAACGCACTATAGTGATCGATTAAGTGACCATTTAATTTGAGACACCAATGAAGCAACATTGGAATATCCATTTTTACCTATTGGCCGAGCTGGGTATTTTGTTCGTAAACAATTCATTACCTTCTTCATCTCCGGTGCTTGTGGGAGGGCGGTATGCTGCTTTCATTTGTTTGAGTATATAACCCGCGACAAATATATTGCACACGCCTACCGTTTTGGAATATGTACGTTCCCACACCCGAGATTCTCGAGGATGACCCAAGGAGAAAACGAAGTACGAAATGTCATCAACTAATCTTCAGCTGTGACGAAAATATGTCGAAAAACCGGAATTTCCACCGCGGCAAAAGCTTTGCATTCATTCGCGGCACTTTATTTCTCTGTATACGTTTTCGTGGTGCATCCGTAAATCATTTAACTCCCTAATCACCAACGTCTATAACTCCTCTTTTGTGGTGTATATTCTTGAGTGTATTTTCACGTTTCGAGTAGGAATAGCACAGATATTTTCCATGGTTTCAAACCTGGGCGGCACGCGAGTCACGCCATTCCGTCGATGTCGTAAAATAAAAGGCAGTATTTTGCTGGTTAGTTGGGATGACATCCCTTACTATCATGGATGTTCGATCGCTAATCCACTTTCCGAAGTACCGCTCTTTTACAGATCGTACCAGTAGTAGTTCCACGCTGCTGATCCATCTGAAATAAATTTATTTTCGTCTCTAACGTCGACCAAATTTTATTCATTTTGCTAAGTTACTTGGGTTTCAATTCGTAGTCGATGTTCTCCTATTTGTACGGTTGCTAGAGCTATGCGCCTTCTCATTTTCTTGTGTTTCATCCGAGAGATTACTTTTATTTCCTCGCGAAGTTTGAGGTCATACGTGACAATGGCCTCAAGCTTTCCCCGAGAGCTTTTCTGGTGTCTAATATGATTATTGTTCAAATGTTTGATTGGCAGATTTATATACCGAGATTGTGAAGAGTTCAGTAGTCTCAGTGGCATTCGAACCCACGCATGGACGCCGTTTACGCTTTTCTACAGCGCACAATCTATCAGCTGAGCTACCAGGCCACGTCCGTAGCACTGATCTTTTCACATTCTAATCACCCATCCAACTCACATAGGCATATGCATCCAGCAGTTAGTATGTAAGCCGACAGTAAGCCACGACAGTTTTGCCCTTACAGCTTACCGCTGTCCACCGAATGAATTAACACGTAAGGCAACGTTAATTGATCAAATAGTTGGCAGGTTGAAGTATTATGTTGAAAGCTTCTTACGAACAGTGCCACAGCAGGCTTGGTTAAATCAATTTTGAGAAAGAGGTCTGACAAATTTAGCGAATTAGGGAATAAATAAGTGTGTGCTTTGTAACCGAACTTGGGGAAAGTTCGATGTCAATGTAGAGGCATCAGGAGAGAAACAGCACCCATTACAGAGTCAAGAAGTCAGAGATTTGTAAAAGCTACACCACTTAATGGAACCGCATCGTCAGAGCGCTCATGCAGAACTGATAAGCACAGAAGAACGGGTAACTGTGGTAGAAAGTGAAATATGGCATTAGTCCGATGAGACCCGAGGGCTGGAAGTGGGTCACGACGTGATTCACTGTGCGATTGAATCCGATCGTTCATTGTTTGGGTGATTGGAATGTGAAAAGATCATTTCTATCGGTTTGGTCTCGTAGCTCAGCTGGTAGAATGTGTGCTATTTTTAAAGCATAGGCAGCGTCCACGCGTGAGTAAGAATCCCACCGAGGCTGCTCAACTCTTCACAATATCCACATAATATATTTAGGCTGGTATTTTGAAACCGCATTTCAGTCTATAGTTAACTCTTGTTCTGAACCAAATGTAGTCATCCACAGTTTTTGGCATTGAAACGTACAATTGATAAATAGCTTAAAGGTGACAACTGTAGAGAAAGAAGCTGCAGTATTACTCGTGAAATTCGGCTCGGATTGTCCAAACATGAGCTGATAAACAACTGAGGGCTTAGCGATACCAGGATGTGAACAGTCAGACCACACCCCGAGAAACCAGTCATCTTAGCTCGATAGTATAATCAAAAAGTACTTTTATTTGTTTAGGAAGAAATTCTTTCATTCGAAATAGGTGGCCGTTACGAGAGACCCGGTCTACGCTGTGACCGCCAGTGCACCAGTCACACTGTGAATAGGATGAGTCCGGTGTATTCAGTTAAAGTTAAAACGGTTTTGCCTGAAGTTAAAAGCATAATAAAATTTTCGATGTTTAAAGGCACCCCACTTCCATTGATCTGAGCGACAGAAACACGTTCAATGTCTCCCAAATATGTTCCTACCTAAAACCACATTCAAGACCATCGTTACCACGTTACACTCGACAACACAACTGATGCAGTTTACTGGTGCAGGAACGGAATTTCAAGAAAATTGATGGTTTACATTCTGTTTGTGCATTTCGATCCTAACAGGGTATTTAAGGGCAGTCCAAAACCCGTAACTCATTGACTGGATGCACGTAGCTAAGAAATACTGCAACAGTTAATGGTCACTTGTATTTCACTTCTCTTAACCTAACTCCGGAGCAGTGTGTTTGCCGTCGCGCGGGAGTAAAGGGATAACTATCGAAATTTTTGCACGCTTTTAACTTTCATTTGACAAGTGAACTGAATTGTCGGTGGTCGTTGATTTTCTGAATCCGATGTCCAGTTTTGTGTAATTCTTCACAGTCGTTCTAATTAGTTCCGCATATATGCGTGCTTTTGTGTTGAAAAAACAAGTTGTGATAATTCATTTTATTTTTATGATTATTGATAAAAACAAAACACTGATAGTCCATTGACGTACGCCTGAAATTTGAAACCTGTTCAAACAGTTGACTTTCGCTCACCCCACACTGTTTGAGTTTTCCATTATCGACTGTCTGGACAGACACAAGTCTGGTTCGTTGACCAACAGTTAGTGATAGACTCATTCTCATCTAGTTGACTGGTTTAAAAACGGATGATTTCAAAGAAGGAAGGTGTTTTGTGATGAATATTACTGACTGGCTCCAAAACGTTTTATTATATATTTAAATTTAGACTAATAACCTAATGAGCAAAGCACAAAAGAGGAAGTATTTTTATTCAACATAATAATTTAAAGCATTATGAAGATTTATGCCACTGGCGTCTCTAATCCTGTACCCACCTCAGCATGACTAATACCATAAAATTGAACTTAGACGCAAAGGCTTGTGTCGCCATCTCTAACCCTAAACGATAGGTATTAGCTGATTTTATCTTTTTCTTTCTTTGCTTTTTCATTACTCAAAGGTTCAGTCAAGCAATGAAAAACTTTTTGTTTTGTGTTATAGACGGTAAAGCGCACTAATTTCCGAGGGATTGAAACACACACTACCTCTATCCATCAGAAAGTAAAACTTTAGGCAGTGCTTAGTTCTTGAGAAATCGAAAGCGCTAATCCAAGAACAAGAGGTGAAATCAGTGAATTTCTTGTAGTCAATTTGAAGGAGAAACAAGATTGAACGGTATTCAACAGGCGGAGCACGTTAACGGTCGTCCGAAGGTGAACTTAATTTCGAAACTTGCCTTTGAAATACATACCACACA
>UZAN01044481.1:3358-14926 GCA_900618425.1 Echinostoma caproni | reverse complement strand
CCTGCACAAATTGTTTTTGGGCACATAGAGGAGGGTTGTGCAGACGAAAGCCCGCCGCTTCTGTTGTAGCTAGCATCCCACAGTGAACCTGCCTCGATAATCGCCCAAAAACTTTATACAGGAGTCGAAAAGCCTCGGATACGTTTATAGTGTGATTTGTGTCAGCTGGGAGTGTGAAACCACCGCACTGGTGAGTGACTTAATCGTTCCGATTTTCAGCTCTTTATTGGAACGGTATTCAGGAAATGGCATACCTGTTTAAGTGTGAGAACAATCACACTGTGCCTTCTATCTAAACAGATTCATCCAAGTTCTGTATCGAACCATTCTGTAAACCAGGATTCGCTTGTACAATCATCCAAAAGATATTTCCGGCGATCGATAGATGTCTGTTTTCTTGGCACTTGATCTTGTCCCTTCTCTTCCTCTCTGTCGTACTCGTTGTACCGATTTTCACTGATTCAATAATGATATAATTCTTAGGAAGGCCGAGGTGGCCAATCAAACGGGGCTGGCATACAACACACATGGAATGCGGAAAGTCAAGTGGTGGTGGTGGTGGGATTCGAACACACACACACACATTCCCGGTGCTGTAATTTGGTAACCTTTACCACTCGGCCACCTCCACCCCCCGCCAGTCGGTGGTAATCTGTGTTTCATCGCATAAGATCCCAACTTACTTCCTCATGGAGTTTAGTTTTCCGAAGCTATGTTTAATAGTGCGCATTATTTTGCTAGCATAGGGCTTTAAGCAATGCAATATTTAGCGGTATCTAAAAATAGAGTATAAATTGGGGGTGGGTCTGGTGTGATATTTTTTTGTCATTCGTTATCTCGTCTTTGCACACCACATCATCCTCAATGCCAGAAATCCATTTTATCACGCATTTTACAATTTTACCCATTTGATAATACTGAAATGGAACTGATCAGAACAGTATCAGATATCATACAAAGCAAACTAGATTGTACCATTGCGAAACACCAAAGTTGGGTGGAGGTGGCGGGGTTCAAACCTCGAACTGTAGGGCTCAAATTACGCCGCTGACAGTGACTAAACCACTTAGTCACCACCACTCCGTGTTTGTGCATGTGTGTAGGTTTACCTCTGCCAATCCATAAAATGAGAGCACCGAAGCGACTCGCTCACCATTTACTCTCATTGTCACTTGACTGCACTTGCATTCATACAATGTATCCCCGATGGAATCTTAATATCGTATCGCACGCATTTGGTATTCTTTCTATAGTGATACTGACCCCTTGACGAAGCAACCGTTGGTTTGTGGCTGAAACCATCGGTTTGCGAATTTCAAGTTTGCATTTGTGACAAAATTTCAAAATATATCTCTTGCCTACTCTTAGTGTTTATCAGTAGTCTATATTTGAATACATTATTTTTTGTTTCAATCCATGCGAAAATCGGGAGAAATTCCACAACCGTGATAGGTTTCAAACACGACCTAATAGAGGCTTGCTTTACCACGGCACGAGTACGACCTCATTCTATATCCACGGTAATATTTAATTTTTATTGGTTTGGCCATAAAACGAAATCTTTTTTCAACACAAGAAAACATAAGTGGGCCGAATTGAAATTGGCCATCAATTGCGCATGCTCTCAATTAGCTGTAAACGTACATTTATGCGATCATATCAAACAAAAAACGTGGGAGTGGAAAATAGTCTCTTCTATATGCTCTAACAAATCCGCCTCAGTGAGCTCATTATTCCACGAAACGCGCTTACCTGGATAAACGCGCATAATTCCACTGATACTGGCAAAATAAATGAAGTTCAATCCTTCAATTTGGTTAAATATATAATCCAAATTTCCAGTCCATTTTAACGTGTGAAAAACGAGTTGATCTGCAAAAAAAATATGAAATCAGATGTGGAAATTATAAATTTTCTTTGATTAAAGTTGTGGAACATGTTACAATCAGATTTGGAAAATGTATCAAACAATTTCTCAGATACGGCTACCTTTCACTTATCCGACTTGTCCAATGTGTAAGTAGAGTTATACATGATCGTGCTAAACGGTAGAGTGCATAAAACGAGCATTCTTCTAATCGAGGAACTTCGGAAGCTCATTCTTAAGCAACGATCAAACGCACGGATGAATGAAACTGGGTCCACCCAAATTTCAACTTTGTTATGTGTTTGATTATGGAAACAGCTCTATCCTCGTTGCATCGATTTACTCCCAGGTGGCAGGCTGTCTGATCTAGAGTACGCAGACGACATCGTACTAATAAGTGAAGATCCAGGTAAGCTGTAAACATTTCTGGACAGCCTGAATGCCAGTGTAGCCATGTTAAGTATGCGTTTTGCACCTTCAAAGTGTAAAATGTTACTACAAGTTTGGGTCGGTCCAGCACCGAGCCTCACTCTACTGGAGAAGTATTAGAGCAAGTGGATAAGCTTTGTTATTTAGGCAGCTACATCTCACCCGGCGGACGCATCACAGAGGAAGTGTCATTGTGCATACAAAAGGCTCAGTGGGCATTTGCCAACTTGAGACATGTGTGACACGATCGCGACATCCGGCTGTCTGTGAAGGGTCGAGTGTATGCCAGCAGCACTTGGGCCAGTTTGGCTATACGGCGCAAAACTTGGCCATTAAGAAAACAGGAGAAAGATAGACTGTCGGTGTTTGAACATCGCTATCAATGCCGCATTGCACGAATCTCGTGGGGCAGCCGCACGAGCAATGCTGAGGTTAGGCAAAGTTTTGGGTATCCGCGGTCACCCATTGGAGAAAGTGGTCGACCTCCATAGATTACGTCGATTGGGGCATGTGTTACGCATTTCACCAGATAGGCTGCCACGGCAAGTGATGTTCACCGAGGCAGTTAGTGGGTGGAACAAAGTCAACGGTGGCCAAGCTAAGACCTGGCACGAGGGCATGAAAACCCTGACCAGGAGTCTGAGTTACATAGGTCCAGTTAGGCCCCGTGGCTGGGGACCTCGGGATGATCGTAACCGATGGTTAGAGACACTGAATGATATGCTATCGTAAACAGTGGCGTTCATGCATCTTCTCGATTTCTTTGCAAACTCAGACCACTGAACTTCTCCATTTTCCGTTCGACTCTACCTTCAACTTTCCTGTCTTCTCTCTCGTTATTCATTAGAAGGGGCAGCCAAAAGACAACAACCAAAACCGGCGCACGATAGTGCATGACTAATGGTTGTTCAAACTGAAACTGAGGTGGCATAACATAACTTACAGGTATTTTCACCTGCTGCTGATTGTTCCTTCAATTTTATCACAGNTTATCACAGACGCAGACACAACCTCTTTTCTGATAGGAAACGAAATAGTGCAGAACATACAGAACCCCATGGAAATAGCGACATTGATTTGGCATCGTTTTTAGATATATATATATATGTATTCATAAGTATACCAACTCTTATTTGTACATTTGAATATATCCTGTGAGTTAAAGCATATGTATACAAAAGCAAAACATTTTCAAAATCAGCCCTGGTTATCAATGAGCGGAATAGTTGATCTCAATGAAATCACTAATTTTTTTCGCCAACGGTCCTTCATAGAGGGCTAATAACTAATTTCACGTAAAATTGTGATCTATCTTCCGTGTGTAAAACATACAATTGCCAAAGAAGTGTTCGATATGTGGTCTCCAGTCAGATTCTACCAATTCTTCAATAAGGGCTCGATAATAAGGCAAACTCTAGGTATCATCATCAAAGACAATGCCAGTCTTCCTTTTAGCAACTTCGGTCATAAAAACCCCTGGTTTTCACAAGTAGACACGAACTCTAATGCAGATNGCAGATCACTGCATCTTTTTTATCTGTGAAATTTTCAACTGCTCATTACCGACCAAAATCTTTCATCACATGGATGAGCTTATTTTCGAGTGATACAAAGACAGCTCAAGGATAGATATAGAAAAAAAGGCCTAAATTTGGGAATCATCTCCCGCAGCTCAAAACATTTTACCGACTTAAAACATCAAGTTACGAATGTGCGCAGCACAAATAGGTGCGAAAAAATTGAGTGGTTGAAAAAGCTCATAGTGCCGTGTGTTTATATACTACTGAAATCTATCACCATTTCGGGATGGTTACCTCCACCGTAAACCTCCGCAGGCACATGCACGCCAGAACGGCCTTTGAGAATCTTGAATGGGTAGTGGTCATCCGTAGACAGATGCGGATCGTTTAAGCTTAGCTGACGCAGATCGATATAGCTCACGTTATTTGCCTGTAAAGGGGGGAGATGGTAGAAGCGGCGTTAGCCAGTGATTTTCTTTAACATACTTTGCGGGATTACTCATAAGTAGTCAAATAAGCTTTTATCAAAATAGCAAGAGGAATGAAATTCTACTCCATCGTATCCTACCGTGCTGAGCTACGAATAAATAAACCTGATTCATTTAAAACATTCAAAAGCTCGTTACGCGATAATAGAAACAGGAAAAAAATTGGGCTTATATTATTTTGATTGATTGATTGATTAGAACAGACCACTGTGTCAACCAGCTCACGCCAGGACTGAACCGAAAGACCAGTTCATGTTTGTACAGGTGTCGTCTTCAGAGATAGTCAGTCGATTCAATTTGGCCCCGTAGCTGGAAGAGGTGAGGAATGTGCGTGAAGGTGAAGTCGAAGGATGGTCATTTCTAATCAGTCAATGTCAATTAACCCTCAACACTACTCACGAGGAATTGTGAGTCAACTGCGAATTGTGTTTTCCACCAGAAAAATTACTTATGAGATCAACTCCGTTGTATCAGTTTCAGTTTCAGTTTGAACAACCATTAACCATGCACTTTCGTGCGCCGGTTTTGGTTGCTGTTTTTTGGCTGCCCATTGGGATGAAGAATAGGAGAAGAAAGGAAAGTTGAAAGTGGATTCGAAAAGAAAATGGAGAAGTTCAGTGGACTAAGGTTGTATACCGCCGGTCTAATAAGAAACTTGAAGAGGATGCTTTTTTCTCGACTAATACTAGCAACCAAATGCAATCCATTCTGAGTGTTGTTGTTAAAAAAATCAGCGTAGATGACTGAACACTGAATTACGTAAGAAGAAACCGATATCAGTTCGATGACGTTTTTTTGTAGTAACCCAAATGGGCGAAATCAGACTATTGAACACCACGTTCGGTTCTGACAGTAACCTTGGAGATTAAATCAGGTGCTATCGGTGTGACCTCGGAGCTCAGTTGGTAGAGCGTGTGCTTTAAAAGAGCATAAGTGGCGTCCATGCATGGGTTCGAATCTCACCGAGGCTACTGAACCTTTCACAATCTGGACATAAAACTTCAATCTGTCAAACAACAACAACTTGAATAACTTTTCCTACTTGAAGCTGACGCCCACACGGTGAGCAGTTTTGATCGTGATGCGATGGTGTTAAAAAGGAAATACTTGATGTGTCAAATGATATATTCTTCAATCAAATCAAACATGTGCATACTCATAGTCACACGCACTTTTGAGTAGTGAGTTTGGACCAACCAGATTGAGTTCGAAGGATTGTGCCGGAAGATGGAAACTGAAGGATAGTCAGTCCAACTCAACATTATTGATCCCACACTACTACGTTTGAACAACTGTGAGTTTACTGTAAACTGAGTTAGTCTAGCCAGTCTTAATTGAATAGCCTATCCGAATACGTACGGAAAACCTGCCTTGAAGGGAGATTTTCGATTAGATTTACCGACAGAAAAGTCAAATCGTAATGCCCAGCGGTCTTTGAACAAATGACTGTTTCCACCTATTTTTCCTCATCGTTCCAATTATCTTTTATAAAATCTTAATTTCCGGGTTTTTACGCCAAGAAAGGTTCATACCGCACCACCGGCGATAGTTGATCCTCATTGGCCCATTTTTCCATGTCCCACTACTTTCGAACCAATATCCAAGGTCATTGATGACCGGTTCCCAAACTGTATATAAACAGGCGAGTTGTTTGCTGTTCTCGCCTTTTACGGTCGAGTGAAATATACAACCGCACATTAAGGCACCTGTCTTCCGAGCTCTTCCTCATCGGTTTCGGGTATCGCACTGCTTTCGCAGAGCGTTCTTTTCGATTCCACTGGGATTTGCGTTGGGTACCGCAGTCGGGCGTATTCGTGTACAGTTGCTTTCGGGGTCGTTACCGCCACACGTATCGTTTTGGATTGCGCGCCACGCCAGTTCGGTCGTACCGTCCAGCAGCATGTACGGAATCACATTACAAGTCAGAGGTCAGAATAACGTGTCAATTTACGGGCAACTGGTAGAAAGGGGACGCTTTCGGATGTGTTGTTTAAGAGGAAAGGAAGCACAAATGCGTAGTGACTGTTACCCGGACAAGGCTGAAGGAATTAAGCGCGACCTGGGTTCTAGAGAGAGCTAGCCGATGGCTGGAACTGCATAGGGAGTGCAGTTCGAATGCATGGATTTTCTTGCTTCAAAGAAATCCTCGGTGTTCTGGTCATTACCTACAATCTGGTGCTTCTCTTGTTTCCCAGGATTTTCCATAGATGAATCACTATTTCTCAATGAAAAATGTTTAATGTCATCTATTGTTCAGGGTAGAGAAGAGATCACATGATATAGCATTCTTTCACAAGTTGTTTTGCGTTTTTACCATTGCTATGCAGCATAAAGTGTTTCCCGAGGTCATTACCAAGTTCTCACGGATTGTCTTACTGAATTCCAAATTTTGGCAATCTTTTGTGGACAGTATTACATGTCTGCGTTTTTCTAGAACATTCGATCGATCATCCAAGCGCACGTATGAGGATAAGTCGGGAACCAGGTAGGACCCCATGTGAAACCCGGTAGGTAAAGTCAGAAACACGAATTGATTTGGTCCCGTTATCGGAGAAATCCTTCATTCCAATCAGGCACCTGATGGTTGTTCACACGATTGAGTGTTTCTGATAAGCCCCAACAAATTACATAGATCGTCTACTATCAGCAGACATTCGCCTACTCACAGAGTACGCCATCCACACACAGAAGCCATGGCTACAACGTGATTGCAAAATGCTAAAGCGTCCACAAAGGATAGCTACCAAAATGGTTAGGCGGTTGAATCGCTATTCATACGTAGAGGGATTGAAGTCGCTGAGGGTATATTTCAATCACTCTCGACACATCAAACAAGACGTGATTATGGTATATCAAATAATGCAAAACTCAAGCCATCCATGTCGCCCGCTGCTAAAATTATCATCACACGTTCAACTTAGAGGACATCCGTTCAAACTAGCAGTCCCAAAATGCCGATTGAAACGCAGGTGTCAGAACGTGTTCGATTTGGAACTCTCTCTCTCAACCCACGTCGTCTGTGCGCCAAGCATTGAATCTTTCAAACTAAGACTGGATGAAACATTAGCACACCTTACATCCCAAAATCAGTGAAGCTGCACGCAGCAGCGGAAGAACCATGTGTCTTGTGACATTTTACACACAACGAATTGTATGTATCACTGTCTTTGAACAACAATATGAACCTATGAGACGAGAAAAGTATGAGCTTGTAAGTTATTGCCATTATAAATCTTTGATCTTTGTGTCCCTTGTGTTTATTCATCTCAGACAAGAAGTAAGTTAGCTGCACTGGATCATTTTATCGGGAACTCATGTTGAACTAACGAAAGAAAGTTAGATATTATAATGAGTAAGATATGAATGGTTGGATAAAATTTCTCTGAAGCATATACGACCGGTTTCGCAGTCCTTGTCGCTCATCAGGTATGCGTATCCGGTAATCCAATTCTGTCTGATCATTCTCAGACTTCAACTCCCGATGTAAATTTTTGGTAATGGAAATCTCATCAGCAGCTCGAGGAACTGAGCCAAGATCAAGTAAGTAATGAAAATTGACTCTGGAGTCGAGGTGGCTGAGGTAAGACGCAGCTAACACACAACACTGAATACAGAATGATAGCAATGAATTTTCGAGGCTTGCTCCTCGCAAATCCACCCCCACCACGGAGCTAAAAATGAGATTTGCGTTGCCCAAAGTTATATCCCTTAAGTGTTTCATCACGGATTTCGCCATGATTGACTCCATGACTTTCGATAACACTCCAAGTAGAGTTAGGTGTCAGTAGTGGGCGGGATCACTATGACAGCCACCTTTGCATACGAGTGAAATAACTCCTTCTTTGTTCGATTGTGAGAAGGCCGTATTGTCAAATATCCTTTAAACTAAATTGGCTAGTGCCTCGGATATGTGTCTATTATCCGCACCTGGGGTTGTATTTTCTCACAAAGCCATTAGTTTATTCTTTGAAGTTACGTTACACACGTCTGAATCCAGGCTGTGTGCCAAACAAATCATGGTACAAGAATCTTTATGAAAAAATAGGTTCCATGATTTGCATGTGGGCGGAATACTACTGTCAGGTTGCCTAGGCCAGACAGGGGAATTTTCTTAGGGATTCCACAACCGGAGCCTTCGGTTAGCCAAAGCCTGATCCACAAGGCAACGAGCGGGGCGGTGTGTGAAAACCGTAGTCTACTAGGAGCCGGTGTCCAGTTTATCGGATCGTGCGCCCTGCGGACGGGATCAAACTTCCAAGTTGCCCAATCAATACACCTCGATGCCCAATACACCCTAGTGAAGAAGGTGTTTATTTTTCTCACCAGGATAGATCCCTCAGAGAAAGCCACTTCCTCTTGCTACTTCGGATAGTTGAGTTTTAACATAAGGGTAATATTTGAATAGAAGTTCTGCATTCTTGCCGCGTTCTATGGGGGGGGGGGGGTNTACCATCAGCTCCTCATTTATCAACACTAAATTCAGTATTGATGGTGATTGCACGCTTTCAAACCGGGGATGTAAGTCAATTGGTCGTATAACATTTCATCATAACAGAAAGAGGACAAATATCGAGAAACGTGTGAACATTTCGTTTAATCTTCTCAATCGCTGACTAAAAAACAATCAGGCACTCATATATATATAGCACATGGGATTGATCAATTATGGTGAACGAACGTGTACAAGTATACAAAGATTACTAAATTTAGAAGTAGAAGGTCAACTCCACGGTAGGTGGATTGATTGTATCAAAAACTTCTGTGCGCACAAGGCTGGGTGATGTGATCGAATAAGCAGTGCTTCACTAATCATTAAAAGTTTTGCATTTCGATTACGTAACAGTGGTTTGAAAGACGAATTAGGGTCAACTGTGTGTCTTGTTGCCATGAGATGTTTTGCAACAGATGATCCCGGATTTCTTGTAAACACTTGGCCATCATTTATCGTTTGCGTCATCGATTTCACCAGCCACTTTGGAATAGGTTCGGCCATCCGTTGTGGCAGCTGACGGTTTGTTCTGCTTATGTATGCATCATCGCAACTGCAAGTGAACTGGTATACAGTGTGTGAGACGCAACTGGTTTGCCAGCCATGTTTACGCTAGTCCAAATCGATTCCACGAGTTGAGGCGATGAGTCTGAGTTGAGCAGCTGGGAATGTAAGGTCTTCATAGAGCTGACCTCAAGTTCTGGTGCACATCATTGTAAATGTGATCACCTTTGAACGCAACCTTGATGTAGATGGCCTTTTTACTAACATTTTGGGAGGGGTTACCATTTGGAATTGGTCTACTGTGAATATCTATAAACCCTTCTGGGTAACCATTGTTTAGCAATGTTCTCCTTAGGAAATCCTCTTCTTTCTTCAGTGTGTCTGGAGAACAAAAGTTTCCCGTCCGATAAAATAGGGCTCTCACAAGCCCGCGTTTGTAATTCATGGAAGAAAAGCTGGAAAAGTGCAGGTATTGGCCGTTCCATGTCGATTACATCACCCGATCTAGTGCGCACAGAAGTTTTTGATACAAGCAATCCACCTACCGTGGAGTTGACCTTCCATTTCTAAATTTAATAATCTTTGTATGATTGTACAAGTTCATTCATCATAATTGATTAATCCCATGTGCTATTTATGTGTGTGACTGATTATTTTAAGTTAGCGACTGAGAAGATTCAGCAAAATGTTCACACATTTCGCGACATTTGTCTTCTTTCTGTTTTGATATACATTCCTGTGTTTCCTCTCTCTCTCTCTTTGCCACAAATAAAACTACGTTTAGCAACCTCAAAGAATTTTTACACGCGTTCATCTGTGTTCTCTTCTACTACCCGATGATGAAATGGATAAAGGAAACTCAATGCTTCAAAGTTCGTATAACAGATAGGTGGTTGTTGGTTTATTGAGATGGGGACAGTTAAAATCACCCATCAGAAGAATGTGTTCAAATAATTGTGTAAGATTGTGTGTGTGTGTATCTGTGTGTAGTTTGCAAAAACACTTCGTTGTTTGACTTCGGTGGGTCGATGGACTGATTTTATTAATAAGAGATTCATCGTATTTGGATAATCGTAACTTACACCGCAGTGTGTCCGAAGCCGAAATTGGAAGACAATCAATAAAAGCAGAACATCATCACCGTCATGTGTAGGGTATCGTACCTTAGTTTGTTTCTGTATAACAGCTAAGTGAGTATCAGCGTTCGAACACCGCTATCTACGCAGCGTTGTATGAGTTTGGTGGGGAATTTTTCAATCAGCCCATTCAATTTTTCACAGGCACTGGGCACTGTTGGGAGATCGATATTGGTAAACTGTTTGTATGCATTTCAATGCGATGGAAATGTTTGTGATGGGCAACGAATGGATGCGAATTCTCTCTTCTCCTTGAATTTGTTTTTTACATTCCAATCTTTTCATTTTACTGTTTTATCCAAATAGGTAGCCAAAAGACAGCAACAAAAATCGGCACACGAAAATGCACGCATGGTTGTAAAAAACTGAAAACGAAAACTGTAAAAGATCAGAACAGGATGTTTGGTTACGTTATCATTGGTACGGTTCAGCGAATCCGCACGAGGCACAAAACCGGATCAAGCAAACGGGTGAGCACAAAATTCGCCATATCATTCAATCCTGACTCACGATTAGAAGTGGATTCCATGCATATTTAGAGGCCTCTTCCTCAGTCCACGAGACCGCTTCCTGGACAGGGACAGGAGGGTGTACAGACAACAGGGTAGGTTAGTCTGAGGTACCAAATGATAAGCGACGATCACCTGCATAAATAATAAAATCCCGACCGTATTCGCACATAATGTGGTAGAGATGTTACCAAGTTTATAAATATACATCTTATCAAGTCAACAGAAAATACGGGGACCCTGGATCCTAATGAGGGTGTAAATCAGACTTGCTAAGATCTACGAGTAAGCCGGGATAGAAGGTGGTTGCGAGGTGGTAACGTCACCAAATTATAATCCGGTAGGAAAAATGTGTTCTAATTGTACCATCACTGTCTGACTTTCTCACTATCTGTGTTGCATAGCTGCCCCGTTTCATTGGCCGCTTCCCGCTTCCTGAAAAATTGTATCTTTGTTTTCTCAATAAAAGGGAGTAAAAAGGATAGTAACCCGTTTGGTACTCATCAGGTTTACCCATGTCAGGACTTGAACTGCGAACCTTCGGGTCGGGACTTCACACCCTAACCACTGAGCTACACGGTCGACGGAGTGGGGTTGGGGGGGGGGGGGGGGGGCCTTTTTAAAAA
>UZAN01044480.1:11690-36043 GCA_900618425.1 Echinostoma caproni | reverse complement strand
TAAATAGGTTAAGGGCTCTGTATTCACTGCAGGGACCCCAGGCACTATTGATTTTGGAGACCAGATGAAGACGGGAGGCCTATGACGTGTTAAAGGGTGAATGATGCACAGTTCGAGAATGTGATCAAAATGTACTCTATCTGCTTTCAGTTTGTCCAGTGCCAGAAGACGTGGTCTTGAGAACACCAGGGGTCTTTGGTGAGGATTTAGTGGGTGATATTGGTGATCACTGCAGGGATGGGGCCCGATGAGTTAATCAGGGTGAAAAACGTAGCGAACTAGTAGCCGTACGAGTCCTCAGGTAGCTGATCGACGTGAAGCGGCGTGATAGAGTTCACGGAAGCGTAGGAACCGGGTAAAGAGAGGAGTTTGGGAGTTTGGGATCAACCATAAGATCGAAATGCTGGGGGAGTCGATGCCTATAATGGGAAATGGGACCGCTGCGACCTAAAACACCCAGCGGAAAGTGCGACGTAGACCGAGGTTTAACGTTTGAGACTTTCGGCTATACGTAGAAATAAGGGTGCCGTTCGCATCAAGAAGATGACAGGACGCGGGAGTGGTCGGATAACCAGAACTCGGCGAGATAACACTGAGTTCCGCGCATGTATCAATTGGAAACTGAGTGCTACCTGTAAAATCCCTAACGTGAATAAGGCAACTACATAGGGACCTACCGAGTGAGTGTGTCACCACAATCGGTTGGGTCTTCAGTTTACCTGGATTGTACCGGGGAAAGTGCATCCAGCTTCGCACCTTCGAGCCTTGGCCCCATGTTTTCGGTGAAACCAATGGAGAAAAAGTGACTTTACGTGAAAACGTGCTAAGAGTGATTATATCAGTGGACACTGGGGGTTGGACTACCACGGATACTTGAGGGCGAAGACGGAGCGTTACCTCATTGCTGATGAATGCGGCAACCATCAGAAGGTAATTACGAGCGGACGCCACAAATGCTTGTACGTCCGGGAGAGGTCGAGGCATCCACAGCTCTCTCAGAATCTCCTAACTGATGGAGGATGATCCTATTGATTGCTGCATCTCGCGTAGCAGGGAGGATGGGGTGCGATTCTCGAGTGACGGGTCTCTAAAAAGACGCTGCACGCGCTCAACGTCGGGGGGTGATGTTAGTTGGATAACGGTGTCCTTAAAGAAGGAGTATTTGGGGATTTCCACGATAATATCGTACGTTCGCTAGACTACATCATGTGGGAGCTTACTGATTGTCCAGTTCGTCGTGTACCCATCGGTAGTGATGCCGGCATTCTTGAATTCAACTGCGAGAAGCCGGAATTGGGAGCTGTTGCGATGAAATCAGGGAGGCGGTTAACCATACCGGCGACGATAGAGCCGTGCTCAGCGATTGAAGCTGGGTCTAGCATGTCGTCGCTCATGCTATTAAAAAATATATATTCATATCGGTTAAAATGAGGAAAACGTAACAAAGTGGTTTGACTGTGAAATAAACAATAAAATAGGAAATCGTAGACACAGGGGAGAATTCACCGGAGATCCGTGAAAGTTGAATCTGAAAATTTTGAGCTCACCAATTTGTTGATTCTGTCCAAGAGTGACCGTGATTGCTCGTCTAAAAGATTTTATAAACCCAAGACACGTTTGCGAGTCACAACCACTACACAGTACGACCAGGCGATCTCAACGGCCATCGTGAACGAAGCGTAAGCGAAATAAAAACCAAATCACTACATTTGAACGTTAAACTCAGTGGCGTCATATTGTGCGCTGAACAATCTAGGTGGAAGTGTGTGGAAACACTGCGCGTCAACGTTCAGTAAAACAAGAACGTGATGTGAATCACGACTGATAAAGCCGAGTCCTTCCGAATTACCTGTTTGAAGGAAAGTAGAGGTCTCCGAATGCACCCATACACCCTGGATCGGACGATAAACTGACTGCAAATCAGGCATCACTTCTCAAATAGAGTAGTTCCAGCCAGGACTCGGCTTCCTTCAACAGTGGTGTTATGCCACTCGGTCCAGACCTTTGTAGGCCAGTAAGAGCTAGTGCGGAGCTTACTTTTATCGGAATTATGCTAATGATAACTAATATCGACCCCAAGACACAGGCTTCGCCATCTCTTTTTCCTTCCTTTAATTCCAGATAATTCCGATTCATTAACAATAAGAATTTGCGGGCGAGTAAGTCCCAGGACAGAACCTCAGAAAACTTTGGAGGCGAAAGCCTCCTCAAGTCCTGTAATTTGAAATTCTATTTGAAATTCGAATTGAGTTCTTTGTTATAATGCATCGACATGTGAGTCAAGTTATCATAAAATTACCGCGGAAATACAAGTGAAGGACGAATGGAGGTAAGGAAATTTTCAAAACTAAAAATGTCAAGGAACAGTTGAAATGAACAACCTAGGTGAAAAGGAAATAAATCAGATTCCATTGTTTCTCGAAGAGATCTACCCTTTCCAAAAATCTCTGTACTTAGTATGAAGATTAGTATTTTTCGACTTTAAATACTGTGTACAGTGTTATAGGCTTAAGAAATTTTTGCCTCAAAAATTCAGTATGATCTCCATACCCCAAGTTTGAACGTTTTTGGAAGGGATTCGATGACTTCACTGTATTTTCTATTTCACAGTCTTCCCGGTGCTGCGGCAAATAATTAGTAATATGGCTCTCGTTTACGAAACTTTGACTCTCGAGTTTACTCCCCACTGACTCCGGCATCACCGTCGTCGTCTTGTTGTTCTCTTACAGTCCCTTAAGATTCTATTTAGGTCCCTCGTTGTGCTGTTATTGTCCAGAGTCCCATATTGGGAGTTCCCATTAGGCACCAAATTAGGGTGCGTCAGAACTCTAATACTACTCCACTGGGACTCCAGAGGACTCTACGGTACCCTTCAAAGACTGTCATAGAACTTTCAAGAGAGGATAACGGGATGATGATACTGGAAGTTTCAGCGAAGATGCAAACTCGATTTCTCGGGTAAGCCGCCTGATTGCCGAAGGAGCCACTGTTTTGTCACCGAGGGGCATATTATGCATACAGACTACAAAATGAGTGATGAATGGATCATAAAAATTTGATCAACCATATCAACGATTGTAAGTACAATGATATTAATGAAAACAAACAATTCATTTGTTGCACTATCAATACTGACTATGTATATATATAAACATGGTGCTACCTATGCGAACAAAAATGTAAATAAGCAGCTTATGGTCGACGATGTACCGATAACCTTGAGTGCCTTGACGTGATACTTACTTCAGTAAAATTTGGGGATTATTGAGCACCTCAAGGTACGTATTATCATTCAGGTTGAGAAATGCCTAAAAATAAACTTAGGTGTTTGAAAAGAGTTTATTTAAAACCCTAAGTTATATTTGTTCGTCACTGATTGAAAGGTTACTGGATCGCCTCATGGAGTTATTACTGTTATGCCGCACAAGATCAGACCAGCTATGTATAAATTGAAATGCATTTGTTTTGGTTCTCAGGTTACATCGATTGAGAGCATGATGTGGATGCATATGTTAATGATACCTAGGAACCGTTTTGTAAGTGAGGGAGTTATTCCGATAGCATTTTAAAATGCTGTTGAGAATATTTCCGAGGGTTACGGATTCACTGAGTTGTTTCAATAGGCACTATGGGCTGAATAATTGGTAACTTTCAGTTGCATAAACAGTGGTTTTCGTGCAGCATGGGTGATCTCAAAACGTTTTTGGTAGAATAGTTTACATTAAAAAAGCAATTGCTTTTAAACGTATAGCACAGAGACTAGATCACGAAGTGTAATTCCAGGTTTCGCTACGCGAGGTTATGACGCAGAATTTCAAAAGAAACTCGCGTTTTGTCTCCAACTATTCAGCCTTGGTGAAAAGCCTTGTAATATTCATTTTTATCTGAACATCGATCGTTTTACATCCCGTTAAGGCGGAGATTAAATTGAACTTTTTATTCAATCTGTGAATTGCACTTTAGATAATAAAATACACGGGATCACTACGTAGCACTCATTGCAAAATTACTACGGATTCAAAGCACCCAATTACGTGGAAAAAATGTATTTTTATGGGATGTTTGTTGACAAGATAGATATTATTTCATTTACGGTCCCTTTGTCCGTCCACTTCTAGAAATCGGTAGCCAAATCGTTGGTTCCTGCCTGGTCTGCCATCCTGATGCTTCTGAACTATACTTTAAAGAGCAGCAAAGGAATGCAATACATCCTTACCCTGATTGTCTATTGCACCTCGGTCTCTATCCCCTGGAATTAGCGATCATTTAGTTCTTCTTAACCATCTGTTCTGCTTGGGCCTATTAAATAAGTTATCCAGGCTGGTCTCATAGAAAGTAACTCTGAGTAACAGCAAAGCATTTAAAGTTCGACTCCATAGTACCTTCTGCATTTTTCATGTTCCAAGTAATTCTTTACTGGACGACATTATCAGAAGAACTAGTCTCTCCAACAATCAAAGCATCAATAAAGTCTCGGTTTGAAAAACACATAGGAGTAATTACTTTCCTTTAATCCCTTCCATAAATAAAAAGCACACAAGGCAAAACAAAAAGCACTTAAGCAATTTTTAAATACATATTAACCCACTTGTCACTTTTATTAAAAATGTAACTATTACAACTAGCATCACTAATCCCTATGTAAGACTAGATACTGCCCTCCGAGTTCTTCTGATCTTTTAGTTACAGTCTCCACTAACGGAAAAAAGACAATCAAAGAGTCGGTACAATTGGCACCCGTCTTGAACCCGAGATCCACTTCATGATTTCAAGATAGATATAGATTGAGACATAGGTGCCACAGTTACTGGGTACCAAAGAAAGTTGTATTTCTTCCTAGTAAAATGTCAATGGGTAAAGAATTTACCAGTATGATATGTTTTATATTTCCATTCAATACAATCACCAGTTTGATTCTTCCGTGACTCATATGAGTCCTATTTGAGTAGGAGTCCTGTTTACACTTTGAGGTGATACTCATGAAATATTCATCAGAAGTCACATTGTGGTACTATATACGAGGGCTGAGCAAAACGTTTCCAGATGCACAAAAGTTTTATATTTTACACAAAAATAAGAATAACATTTTCTCGAAGCACTCTTCACCAGCAATCATGTACAGTTCCATGAACCCAAAGCATTATAAGAAACTATTCGTCTGTGCCTGAGCAGTTAACCCTTCACTAGTTCAATGAGGGTCTGTATTGCAGCTTGTGATAACTCGTATCGGATTCCATGGACCATGAGATTAACATCTCAGAACTGAAAATATCATACGAAGCCAGGTCTGGACTACAAGTTGGGTAACCAACCTCCTGAATGCGTTGCCTAGACAGTAAATCGCTGACGACATGGGTTTTGTGTGCCGGTGAGTTGTTATAATGCAGCAAGGTCCCCTGTGTTCGAGACCCTGGACGACTCCCAGCAAAATCTTCCAGCACTTTCGGTAGGCAATATGTAGCGTATCACTCTTCGGTGCCTGTTATTTGCCATGTGAGCGGTATAGTGACCACATAACACATTTAGGTCATAAACATAGCCACCACCTGCTTGGCACACTGAGCTATCATCAACATATTTGAGGCGACGCCCCACAAACCAGGGTCCAGTGAACCGATTTTTTCTTTGCATCTGGATCAAAACTGTACACCCAGGTCTCGTCACCACTGATCATCTTCCGAATTGAATTGGAACGTCCAACATCAAACATGATATGGTGCGGCAGCAATTCACCCAGGTTGATTTAAATGTCTGATTGATCTAATGGGCTATTCGGCGTGCGCAAACCTTTCTAAGGCTAAGGTTCTTATACACCATGATGTGGATTGATCTCGATAAGATCCCGATGGCTTTGCCAGATGTGTCACTGATACCCACACATCCTCTACCGTTGTTTGTATAGCAGCAATGTTGTTCTCTGTGTTGGCCTTCACAGGTCGATTACACAGTATCTCATCATTCGGGGACCATATGTCACGCTTGAATTCCGCAAACCATTTAAACACAGTACTTTATGAAGGCACGTCATCACCAAAGGCAACTCGAAAACGATCATCACTCTAATGTTGCTCCTTTGAATCACATTTGTAGTGGTTGAAAATTGTTGCCCTCCAGTGCGGTTGGCTGATTTCCATATTTGCAGTCTGATTACAGCGCCCCTAATGACTTTTGAGCTCTGCTAGGCTGTGGATATTTGGGTCTGTGAATGGCAATCACCAAGCAATTTTCACAATAGATTACAGGTCACGTTTTCCTTGTTCGATCATCGCACCTCGTACGTGCACTGCGCATCCGGAAGCTCTTTCCTAAACCCTCGTACGACAGTGCTATAGAACGCCAGTGAGACATGAAGAGGATTATATGCAATGGCGTATCAAGAAAATAAACAAGGCTACTTCTGTTGGCATATCTCAGGTTTACATTTATCCCACACACAGATTGTGCCCACTTAGGCCAATGNGGTTTTTTTTTTTTTGGGGGGGGGGGTCATAGTAGTGTTGAGAATATTAGGAACTGCATAAATTGGGCACAAACACTTAATCAGTCCAGTTTATTATTTACAGGGATCAATATTACCCAATAGAGCATATATTTGTCGGCGGATGTACTCTGCTCCCACCATTAGGAGTCGAGTTTCTTCTTTGTGTCTCACTTTGCAAGAGAGCAAAACCTTCGCTGGATATGCTGAAAGGAAAGGATCAAAAAGGATTATTTATCACCTCAAAGCTGAGAGAACTCTGGTCTGGAAAACCTTTAAGTCTTACGAGCAAGCCGCACTACTACGGGTTTATTTTAGCATCATTAGAAAAGCTACATCCCATGTTTCATCCATTTCAAATTTACAGGCTGTAAAAGATTCCATTAGCGACACACCACGCCCAAATACCAAATACGTTTACTACCTACATGCATTTAGTACACCTTAAAGATGGTAACATTAGTAAATTTGACTACTTTTGTGGGCACCCGCTTCCATATTGGGAAAACCCTGTGTGAGAACAAGTTGACCAAAACCTCAGCTTTAGCGTGATATATTTTGAGTTTAAATCTGGTATATGTGATCCTTTGGACATCACCGATCATAAAGAGACCGTCGTGGTTGAGTTTTTGTAGACCGCTTCCAATTCTAAAGTTCCTACCGTAGCTCCCCTACATTGTTAGTTAGTTAGATTAGTAGATAACCAATCCTAGCTTACTTTTGTTTGTACAGCTATCATTTGAATAGATACGTTGTACCTTCCCCGAACGGTTTAAATCCATTCAATTATATACCGCCATGCCTCCATAGAATGTTCAAACTGGAGCTGAACAATGGGCTCGAATGACGAAACAAAGATTTTTGAGTCCCTACGAGAAATAAAGGCACACAACCTGAAGAATTCCCCATAGGCCTCATTTGCTGCCTCCAGGCATTAAGCTTTGGGCCTGAAAGTTCTTGTGAGTATGGCTCTTACATCTTTAACTATCACTGTGTGCCACAACAGCAGCTGTCCATCCGGGTATTTGTCAGTTGGTAAGCGTTAACACATTTTAGAGCTAAGTGGAAGATCCCGTTGAATCGGCCACTCTCAGAATGCCTGTACATTGTGCTCTAGAGTCACACGAGCTACCTTTGCATTCCCCACAAATGAGAAACCACTTGAGATATAAATTACATTTCCACAAATCAACAGGGGCGCATTTTCTATCTAAAATCCACTCGAGACTGAAGTAACAAAAGGAAAGGGAAACATTTATATTGCATAAATAGAAAACTGTCTCGGCTACTTTTAAATCGCTGCACATCACGTAATATGGATTAATCCTCTTCGTGGATTTCTATTTTTACTGTTGTATTATTTTGCATACTTTAAAGTACTCTTCCATTGGGAAGGTTTGCTTTATTGTACAGTATCTGTATTAGGGAAAGAGTCATCAGTTCATTCCCTACCGGTCTTTTTAAATGATATCACTTTCTTTGATGTTTCTTTGATGTTTTTGAGAAGTGCACTAGTGTATTAATGTAATTTACTTGGCTACCCACACCAAAAAACTATTAGGACAATGTTTAAAACACACAAGATTACAGACCATGTTTCGTAAAAGTAAAGGGTCCTTCATTGTTCCTTCTTAGAAACTAAATTTTACTCAGGGATGCAGTGTGGATCATTGATGATAATGATTCTAATTCTCTTTGGGCAATCATGGTCTTGCACAGCACTTTGATTCAGACATCCAGTATTTTATTTTTCAATTGTAGAACTAAGTTTTTAAATTTTTTCGAGAAACTGATGCAACAGAAACTCCCCGCAGAACCCACTTATAGGTGGTTTGTTCCGCTACTGCTGCCAACTTCATACTTGTCAATGTTTCGGCTAAGCATCTTCTATTAAGGATACACTATTGCTGATATTTTGAAAACGAATGAATTTGGTCCTCATTCATGATGGACGAGCCACAGATTACCCGTTTCATCTACTTATGTAACTGTGATTTTCATCGTTTCTGGTTATGATGTTGGGAGGACAAATAATGCTTAACTGGTCAGTAGATTTCTTTTTTAGTACAGAAAAGCCGCGGGCACATGTAGTCAGAAGTGAATTGAAGAACAAGTCTCTTATGAAATGAAATATTTAATTTGCTTGGTCAGATAAATAACAACGCTACTTCGTTGGTTGATAAGTAATTGGTTTTTACGCAAAATTCACAATTGAATGATTTCAGTTAATCACTTTTTTATCCAACAAACAGTCTTGACAGGACTCGAGCGGAACAGTTTTTAATGAAAGAGCTCTGCAAGAATCAGTTAGGACCATGAACTGTCATGCATTGTCCAAAGTACTGAACAGAGATTTCGAAATTTACACTACTTTCTGGTCCCATGCATTTGAAGGGTTAGAGTAGTGCCGATCCTGAAATATCTGAGATATCGAATATACTTTGCCATTGGAAGTTAATTTGTTCTAGTTACGTCTGTTATTCCGTGACCTGGTGAGCTGGAAATTATTCAATCCGATTTTCCAAGATGCAAAGGATGGAATTGTATGATTGGTCTGTAGCTTACAGTACTAGAAAGTCGCTCTTAAATTTATTTGTAATGAATCAAAACCCGTGGATGACGTCATTTTTTGTGATAGAGCAAATCACAGTTTTCAATTCAATCTTACCGAAGATATTTCTAATCTACTCAAAGTTTAACATCCATATACCCGGTTGTATGAACGTTACGCCTAAAACAATTCAACATGTACAGGTGGAATTGTAGATGTGGGAATCGATTCAGTCTCATTCAGCTTATATTTAAGAAACCGGGATATCAATATCGATATGTTGTGACTCTGGCGCTGGAGCATCGTAATCCTTTTCGAGTCCAATTAAAGTCTCATCTGAGTGCTATTGTAGGGATCAACACTGTGTGAACCTCCCTTTTGTTAAGATTATGAGTAAGACAAAACTCGGGTGGGACAATCTTGCTGCTTGGGGTGATTAATATGCACTAAGATAATCCGAAACGCTCTAATAACTCTCAATATGTTCGGTTTTCATATCAGGATAGCTTCCGTAACATGTGATTTGAGGAACTTTAGGTCCAGTGTGTTGCACTATGGTTAGTCCATTATCGTATCATATCTTGCAACAAAAGCTTTCATGTTTACCAAACTGCGGATCCTATAAATCACTTCATTGATTTTCAATCTAGAATTTTTCATCAGATGCAAGAAATCTGGTGGTTAGATACACGACGAAAAGTAATTACAAAAAGTGAATTATCTGAGGAAAAGTACGCTACAAAAGAGGACTGAATTGACTCACGGGTTTGAGAGAGTATGCACAGGATAGGAATAGGCCAGTCAAAAGTACGACTAAACGTTTAAGCAGTCATGGACAAGCAGTCCAGATTTACACCCGGTGATAGATGAAGAAAACAGGGACGGAGAAATTTACTTGTGGGGTTCAGTCTGGTCGACAGCAGAGCGTAGTGGAATTCTTGCGGCTGGTTGGGCTTATTTGATCAGTTGTGCAAAGCAATAAGATTTCATGTATACGTATGTGTAAACACTCTGTGTTCATGAATTTTAAAATAATGAAGCAAAAAGAAAAATTGGTACAGGTGTAAAAAAACCTCGATTGTTGATCGCTTGGAAAAACAGAACACCAAAAACCGCTCGGTACAAATCGGACAGTCAAAGTTCGTAGTCCCTTACTCACAAGGCAGTTCGTGAGGTCCTGATAAAACGACTTTTACTCGGAATGGTTGAATTATTCGGGGTGTTTGTGATGGTGGAATATGTGCTGCTGCTGGTGGTGGTGGTGTTGGTTGAAGAAGGAATAGCGCGTTTTTCCCATGGGATAGATACAGTCATCAGAAGCTAACAGTTCAGTGAAAAAGACTACACAAAACCACCCTCACGTGACCGGGAAAAATTTAGTTCACGGAAATCATAAATAAAACTTAGGTAGAGTTTAATGGCTATACTATACTTGTTTGAGAGTACACCCACAACGAACATGTGGCCAGGAAAATGAAGCGATATTTCGTAAGCAAGTTCAAGCAGAGGCTTACTGTGTATTCATCACTTCTATTTTATTGCAAATTTCAAAGCTATCCATCGAGAGCTTTTCGCTCACTTTCTGGGTGTTTTATTCCACTCCCCAGATAGGAACACGTTGAAGTTTTCGACGTAATCGCTATATATATATATATATACATCCATTTTGCAAATAAACAGGTGGAATAATAGTTATGGTAAAAAGAGGAGAAACAAATGAACGATTGTAGTTATCATTAATAAAGTTAACCTGCTGTTGGGTTGAATAAGATGTCTCGAGTTGTTAACAGGCGGTTATATTGAACTTTTGCAATTTATCAGATAAGATATTCCATCCATTGAAATCCCTGAGGCATTGTAAATGGGGATACTAAATTTAATTATTCAAAATAGACAATGAACAGTAAAAGTACTCTGCGTTCGTTGGTTTTAGGACTTATATTGAGCTCTCAGTCAATCCATCTTTCCTTTGTCCCACTTCGTGCTTAACTTTTGAGTCAATCAGTTGGATTGTAATTTTACGCTCAACTACCATCAATTTACGTAACTGCTTTTAATATACATAGTCGTGAATTCGTTTCGGTCTCCTTCCCGGACGTTCATTGTGCTTTTTTGTATACCTAACAGAATAAAGTAAAAAATATATCTTGTGTTAGTCACATGTTGTCACAAAGCACAGTACGACAGTTTTTCAGACTAGTTTTCCTCACCCTCCTATCCCTAGTTAGGAATTCTTTAATATGGCACTGTTGGAACATCTCCCAATTACTAAATTTCCCTCAAAAAGGATAATTGTCTTTAACTCCATCATTGGTGAAATCTGTTATTAAAAGAAAATAGTCGTGTCAGTAGAGAAATAACTACAAGTGGAAAATTCATCCAAATCATGTGTGAAAAATGTATGCAATCATTTTCAAAGAAGTACATTTTTAGAAGCTTGATTATTTTGCAGGATAATGTATCATATAATGGTTTAGCCGAGTTCTGTTAGGTTTTGGCCGAAATCGGTAGTATTTATTCGGTATCAACCGTCCAAGACCACGGCAAATTGAAGGGTTAGCGTTAGGCAATGGCTGTCTATCTATCAGATCGAATCTCGAGAACAGAATATAATCACATCCACTTTCACACTGGATATCATGGTAAGATAGTGCAAAAGCCAACTACTCAATGTTAACACCTCGAACTTGGTGAAATCGACGCCTGAATAGGCTGGATAAAACTGATAATTGAAAATTAAAAGAAGCAAATGATAGTTGACTGTTGTGTAGTTTCTCTTCTAAATATTATTTGACATGTGCAATCTTTAAAAAATGCCGTTTTCATGTGATTCTCGTTGAGATATTTTATCTTCTCACGGCCGACTTCAAAGTACCAGCTGGTTGATTGTTCTCCTACTTCTCCTGACCGTTTGCGAGATAAACCACACAGTGAGATTCCACCATCGGGTATTTTCAACTTTGTAAGCTAAAGTTTTCCGTCTATAGTAAAAAGCCTAACAAAGTTTGGTGTGCATCTGTGCATGTATTAGTGAACACATGAATCAATTCAGCTTGCAAATAAGATTCGGCATGAAATTCAGTCACTGGCAGTTGAGATGTTTTCCCACCAAAGTGATAGGACTTTAAACGAAGGTTCGGGGCTACAAACGGGTTGGTGAACCACTGGCAGTTCACCTAGGGAAGCTGGCTAAAAACTCTGATTCCAAACCAACCAAGAGGATGCGTTCGAACCACACACGCCCCTCGGTTGTGGCAGTGGTCACTGGCTCCATTGGGCATCGAAGTGTATTGGACAGCTTGGACGTTTGACCCTGTGCGTATGATCCGTTGAACCGAACACCGGCCCCCAATGGATTGTGATTTTCACACACAGTCTTGCTGCCTTGTGGGTCAGACTTTGTTCAGCCGAAGGCTGCGGTCGTGAATTCCCCAAGAGAATTCGCCAACTTTTGCAACAGTAGAAAATATTTGATCATCATTTTCTTTAGAGATCGTCACGAAAATTATTTTGTTGAATATATTATTTTTCGTCTGAAGCTATGGTATACATTCATGAGAAACATTTTACTTTCCTCTCTCTGTTTAGGTTATTCCAATTACAACGGAACGATGTGGAACTTTTACTGTCTATATCCAGGTGAGTGAAAGTGCGTTGGTTGAATTACTTTGTTTTGGATTAGACAAAGTTTGTGTTTTGTTCCAAGAATATATGGGGGTCGAATTGTCTGAACAATTGCACCAGGAAGGCCCCAAAATGTAAACCATTCTTAGGTTGATGATAGAGCGCAGTGAAAATAAGTTTAGCACAATACTACTAATAAAAAACGCCGGGTGATTAGGTTCGTTTTGTGCGCGTAATTGCTTAGCACTGAAAAGTTATTAGATTTGTTCGTTTCAGATAGAGCAACGTTTCTTTCCGATTTGTAGTGAAATATGAATGAACCTGACAACTCAGAGGGTGGATATGCACAAAATGTGTTAGCAAATCCAATTGATGAAATGTTTCGGACTTTTCAACTCCGATACAAAGGACGGTTAACCAACCACACAACTCGTTTGAACCACTTGGGGTTTCTTTCACTAGTTTTGTGCGTGGGAAATTTCAGACTTCTGATGAATATAACAATGGTTTGAATTGAACAGCATTCAGAAGTTCATCTGACCATCAGTACGCCCGGAAAGTATTATAATAAAGTTTTACTCTGACCGGAGCTCATCAGTGGTACAGATCTGTCCGGGTTTTGAGCTCACGGCCTCTTGTATCGATCGCCAGTGTATTACTACTATGGAGAGAAAAAATCGTTTGAAGGATGAACCGTTAATATCAATGTCACCTGTCTTACATCACCGAACCCCAATTAACGTAAGCTAATTGTAGATTATGTTACGTGGCATGAACTTCCCTATGTAGTTGTATGAAATTTTATGGGCACTAGCCAGGTTGAAGGTAGAGAAATTATGCAGTTATGGGCAACAATAGTCAAACGGTTTCATTATTAAATTCCCCTACGGACCGGGTGTTGCTATCGAGCGGTTGCCATCAAAATTTCCAAGCTCATTCTACTTTATGGTAGCCATTTTGTCAGTCACTTTCCTTTTTACAAACTGAGTATGAATTGAGTGGAAATGGAATCCTTGGGAGCACGGTACAGTTGTTTCATCGATATCGGGCATTATAACCAAGGCATATGAACCAGATTTACTGAAATTCGACCTTGGGCATGACGCAATAACCACCTGAGTTAACTGAGCTAAGTCTCAGCAAATTGCTATACTTTGACACCACCCGCCTTAGTGCTCGTATGTTTCCGTCGTTGAAGTAACTAGATCTAATCAGGACTGGGCAGAAAAATTTCCCCTACTCAGAATGAAGTCGATTACACGTGGAACAGGTTGGAAGCTTCGGTTTGACAATGAGATTGTGTTCATCAGTCAGAATCAGCGTGTTACTCCAAAAGGACTGGAAAGCATCCGCTGCACAGTTGTTATTTTCTTGTTCAGAATCATCAGCTACATGCGTACTTGCCACATTCACTGGGCTTAGAGCAAGATCGTAATCCCTGTATAATAATCACGTTTTCTTTCTCAACAAAGGAAGTAAAATGATGATCTTTCATTATTATCGAGATAAGGTCGCCATTTAAGCCAAGCTCGAAGCAAAGGTGGCTTGACTGGTAAATAAGCTGACTATTCACGCCAGTCATTAATTAGATTACCGACGAACGAATTTTTATTCATTTTGCTTCCTTTTATTGCATATACATAATAATGCTAACGATTTTCTGGTAAAGATAAAAGTGGTCAATCAGATCGTTGCCATAGTTGTAAAAAGGAAATGTTTGACGTTGGTTATGTCGGTGATGGTGGGTTTCGATTACACGTGAGAATTGGTTTACCACTTGAATGAAGGGTAGATGAAATGAATAAAAAAACTCTGTTTTCTTGGATATACATTGTACAGAATGGGCCAATTCAGTTGAGACAAAGTGAATACAAACAGGCCTCAATATTAAATATAAAGTGATAAAGGGTACCGTTGATGTGCATGTAAATCGACTTTTTTGAGAAAGCACACCTTTGACTTGCTCCAATCAATCAAAGTCAAAGTCAAAGTTTTATTATGGGAATAGCTAACAATCTGGTGCTTCTCTTGTCCCATAGGATGTTTACACAGATGAGTCGTTACACATCGAAAAAGGAGTCGCATAGAGATCCGGGTAGGAGATAGAGAATGTGGGCTACAGTGAATTTCCGTTTGCCTTTAGTGTACGAATGTGAGGTGTAGTCGGTCGACTACAAATTAGTTGAACTATCCTTTAGTGTGAAAATGCTCGCGAAGTGTTTTTCCTCTTTGCCAGAGTATATTCAATGTCTACCCCATGAAACGAGAACAATAGGTCTTAAAATAAGATACGTTTAGGGTATTTTTATTATTTGAATAAATCATTAAACAATACGGGAGACTGATTAACATGTGGTCAAAATCCAATATTTTGAATTTGATTCAAGTCAAAGATTAAACAACAATAATAATATGTTGATCGGATGTCAAATGCAAACACTTAACCGTTTGATTTAAAGACTTGTGAGAAAATGGTTACCTGCGATCTGTGCTTTCATTCCAAAAAATTTAGAACAGTGCGTTCAGCTGTAGTGTTGTGCTTAGTGAAAGGTAAGCGAGACCAAAGAAATGATAAACCGCGCCGAACTCTTGTACGCCTCGTTTCTTTCTGTCCCGAATGAGGATGACTGGTCTCGTCTGTGATTCATTCTGGTTCTCTTCAAAATATCCCATTTCTCCGGATTTCACTCACGCCGATTTGGGGGTGACGTAAACACACCTGGTACATTTTCTGTTTTATTTCAACTAATTCATGATCATTACACTATAAAGAAGAATCAGGATATAGACTGACTGGTATTATTCAAGTTATAAGATGAGGCGTGTTCTTACCCGTTCTCTAGAGGGCTCATCAATTTAGGTTAACAACATACAGGAAAACGTCGATTCTACTGGTGAATTAGTTATTGAGAGGATAAAACGCGACAAGGTACTGAGTGTCTAAATTTAAAATCCTGCTTAACTTGTCTTTCATTGGCTGCTTTCCAAATGTTTATATCTGTAAAATTCTACTGTATTTATGTGTCTAATCAGAAGTCAGTTGTTTGATGAAGAAATGAACGAAATGCATTTGACTTTCTATGCCACCTGGAGTTTGAATAAAGTCAATCAAGAATGCGTTTCTTGTTTACCTGAACAACAATGGCACGTTATTAATTCCAGTAGACGGAGAAGTAGGCAACTCTATGGTGATTATATATATATATATTACAATGTATATGTGTCTGGCACCTCTGAACAATCGAATGGGCTAATCCAAGCTAAATGTATATTATATTATAAATTATCCTCATACCAATATTATTATATTATGATAATATAATGTTATTTATAAATTATATATTTAAAATTGAAAAGACAGAAGACTACTGGATAGGCATGCCTGACAAGCAGCAAGAACCGTGAAACCGGTTGTGTGCTTAAACGGAAATTATATTCAGTCATTCATATATAATTGACATAAGAAACATGTGGACAAAGATGCAGTGTTCAAATTTAACAATTGTGATACTAGTATGAATAGCATAGTTATTTGGCTCGATCTACTTTCTTGTTTTCCGAAACCAAAATGAATCACAACCCGATGCCCATTGAAGGAACCAGTGGCATTAAGTCTTATCATTCAGGCTTTATCAGAAAAGAACTTGGGCTGTGAACATCGATCATCACAATGATTTCCATCGTATTTAAATTAAATAATACTAGGAAGAATGTTAGGGCAAACATGTGTAAGTGCTTTTCTTCTTCCGCTTCTCTATCAATGTACGGGGTCAGTACGTTGCGGATTTGTGATAAGAGAACCAGAGATGGTTCACTCTATCGGGAGTCTTAGGTGGAGTTTGGCTATCCGGATTGAATAGTCGTGCCGTTCAGAGTGCTAGAACAATGTTACGCAACGTAAAAAGAAAACCCCACACAGAGGTAGTGGGCAGCCACAATTGTAACAAAATGGTCTCAGCTGAAATAATAAAAATATTCAATAAAAAAACAATAACATTAATGAAAGAACAGCAGAAATGAATCAAAGTGTTGGTGGAAAGTTCAAATCATTGTTAGAAATTTTAAATGATTATCAAGACACATTATGGGACAATATGTTTCGAAGCGACTTAATCGGTACACTGATGTCGCAATAAAGGAAAACAAGAAAAAATAATAAATGTTCAAATTGTGTTGTTGGACAGATCAGTGATACTGATATGACCTTGTCTCTCAGTTGGTGGATCGTGCACTATACAAAAGTGTAGGCGGCATCCGTGTCTGGGTTCGAATCCCACCGAGACTATCGGACTTTTTCCAATTCAAATAAAACAAGCTTTTGTATAATCCCATAAGAAACATCGCAAAAACTGTGCTATTCTTTATTAAATGAAGCTCATTGATTTTTGAATTCAAAATGCACAGAGTATTGCAAGTAACGGAAAGTAGTTTCATCTCCGTATAACTTGTGTACACACGAAAACATTTTCGAGGATCATAAAACCGAGAAGTAGTTTGGCGGGGGGAGNGGGGGGGGGGGGGGGGGAGTAGTGATCTGTTTTACCAAACTGTTTTCACCTTATGGGAAGCCTTGCTAGGAAAGATGGAGTTAGACACACGCACACTCAAGTGGGTTGATCCGTCTCTCCTGTGTTTGAACCCCTCGCCCCTCCACCACTCCACTTCCTCATGATGCTGGAAATCGGTTACTTGCACCTTCTGAAAAAACAGTTTCATGTTTTTTTTTGTTGCCTGCTAAATAAGTGGGGAAGTAAAAAATTCACTGCTTTTGTGTTACAAACTTTTAAATGTTAGAAAAAATGATATTTTCCTGATAATTGAAGGGAAGCATAAATAAAACAAAAATGGAAATGTAATGTTCGGCATAAATATTTCCTGTATACCTTATCAAAAGTGTTTCAATGAAAGACCATTCATGGCTGTTTGGATGAATTGTCTTTAAGAGAGCGTAGTTGTTATACTGAACACATTATTGCAGTCACATATTACTATCGTTGTCATTAGTGGTGAAATGTGAACTTGACCAGGGAGAAGTTGTCGGAACAAAATTTAGCACTAACCAAAGAGAAACTCTTGCCTATTCATCAGTTCGTGTTTTAAATGCTTTATAAGTATTCTGGATAAGATGATCAATTTTGGTTTAAATCTAGTATTTTGTAAGGAAACCAACTTAAATTCATATACTTCAAGTTTACGTCATAGTCAAGTCAAGTCAAATCAAGAGTACACTTTATTCATCCAATGTGGATAGAATTTTCAGTGGAAACAGTGTTATCACTTTTGCTTTGACACCGAACGCTATTAAAAATGATCTTTTAGATATGATAAATAGTCATGAGATGATAAAGAAACGGACACCGAGAACGCGTAAAAAAATAAGAAAAATGTTAACGTGGAAATTTACACAACACTGTGTATAAGTTCGCTTGATATTCGCTCCCTAGAAACGTGAAAGGTAAGGTACAACGGGGTTGTGAAAAGCAGTGGTAGGAGTATATAAATGTTTAAATTTATTGCCGGTTACAGAAGTTGAAATGGAGCAAGATAGAGCTGTGTGTAAGGGATGTGACGCATCGGACAAGATGGAGTCACACAGACGGTCACACGCATTCAGGTGTTGGTTGACAATGGAATCAACCAGCTCCTCATAAGATACAACTCATATCTAGAGTTGTTTTGCAGAGAGCGTCTAATTAATATGAAATCCTCAGACAGTAGACCGGGGAAGATAACGGGAGAGCAGTATGTCCAGTGGCATGAAACGCATGAGAAAATAAATTTGGGGAGGATGTACAATTGCACCCTCAGATGCCGAAGGCGTGAAATATAAAAGGTCAACTTTATGACTTTAAGAAATGTTTGTTCTACGTGATAGAACCATTTAAGGTCAGCAGACACGAAACATCCAATATATTTGAAGTGTTTTGACCTTTCAACTTCTAAGTTATTGATCAAGGTATTGGGAGCAGATGATCCAGAAGATGAACGATTAAGCTAAGCTGTATCCAAAAGTTGATTTTGAACAGAACAAAATGGATCCTCCCACATATCCATAGATAAAAGTATCTCTCAGATAGTAGAGCTTACGTTGTCCACGCATGAATTCGAACCCCACCAAATTAAGTGATCGTTTCCAAAGCTGACGACTCGCAGATGCCAACAAATATAGTAGATAACTGTTATGGCCTATAACTGACACGTTTGTCATACATGCCTGTGACCAGATTGCTTGACCGATTGATTGAAAAATCGATTGATTGATCGATTGAGTGACTGCTTGAATGCCGGCTTGATGGCATTCGGATGTAGTGTGGCGTTTGAGTCTCTGTTGGCCTCCCTATCTGCCTCCTACGCGTTGTCCGTTTCGGCTTGCTCCTCAGTCAATGAACCGGCTGCATATTTGTCGTTTACAATAAACTTGTTGCCTGATTTATTGTGTACTCATCTATCTGGGGATAAAACAATGATCAAATTGGATTTCTATTGCCTCGTTGTGTAGGGAATAACGTGCGTTGAACTGGCCCCCACCCCTCAGCCTACGGTGATTTGTATTTTCACCGCGAAAGTTTGGAATTTCGTAATTCGTAATTCCGGGTGCAGTGGGATCGGATACGTGAGACAGTGCACTTGAACACTCAAAACTTCATTGACATTAGTGGGGAAGGTGCAAGACACAATTCCAATGGTAATACATGATATTGGAGATGTAGAAGAACTTTATTTGATTGATGTAAATCAGTGCAATCTGCAACCTTTGCTTGGAAGAAAACATGAATTGGTTCTAGTTGAAGAAAGGTTCAAAATAAATTTGTCCACAACTCCAACGGTCCAGTTTGCAATTGGAATATTTAGATTTCCTGGGTCTTGTTGCATCCATAGTCTTTAATGGGAGATACTCACATTCGTCCCAGCAGATGTTCCTACATTTGATAGAATGTTATTTTTTACTCTGTGATATTTGTTGCATTATAAAAATACTTATTCTTTAAAAAGAATATTAGATGCAGTTGAAAGAGTGTGCAGGAATAACAATAACCTGCTTCTGATAGTACATAGATAGTTCGAATCGAATCTTCAGTATTCAAACAACTGCACATTCGACTCAATTAAACCGTACAAATCAACAGTAAGTATCTGTACAAATTATTTGAAACTTGCCTTTAGCAAACAAACACCTGAGGTCTTTTGATGAAAGCGAGAGACAACAGTGTGCTGGATTGTGCGATCTCGATCGTTTGCAGTGGATATTTTGTTTTCTACCTTTGTAAGTTCAATGTAGATTTGAATATCTGATGAAACAAATCGGATAAAGATCGCTGAGTACTTGTGTACAACAACCAACTGTAAACGGGCAAATATTTGCCTCCGTGAGATAAATTCCAAGTCCGTTTTTTTTCGTTTTTGTTTCAAACAGCCTCCCTCGCTGTTCGGTTTTCGCCCCCAATTGTTACGGTGAAATCGGCGAAGCGAGGGATGCATTCTGTTTTCAACCACAAAAGTACCTGCTCACTTCTCACTTCTGTTTGCTTCATTTTAGGGAGTTCTGCCAAAGAATGCCCCGGTTATTCTCACTGTCCCAGACCTGGGTTGTGATCGTAAGTTTTTCAAACAAAAACACACAAACAATTTTATGATTGTACTGTTCTGTTCCACTTGTGTCGTAAACTGTATTATTCAACACAGATCGATGTGATTTAAGTAAAAGATAAAAGTTCTTTCGATTGCTTTTTTTCAGACAGGTAAATTGTGTTCATTGTTGATACAAGAATAGCATAGATGAGGCTTTAGAATAAAATTCTTCGATAAACTTTCATGGTTTTCAAGGAATGCTATGCTATAAAAAAAACAGTCAAACTTGGGCTTCGGAACAGAGTACAAGAGACAATAGATGTTTTGTGCATTGTAAGACTCAAAGAAGAAGAAATGGTGTAGTTGAAAGGATTTAACGGTTGAACGGATTGAACGGTTAATACTCAATTAAAGGAATGCATTGCGATTTCCAAACTAGTAGTAACTCTAAAGGAAAAGAGCCTAACATGGCCAGTATAAACGGAAAAACTTATCAGAACAATATTATTTGTTTAATGAAGCTTGTCACGCATCAAGTTGCAATACTTCCAACTAAACCAAACTTGAGAATACCATGCTAAAGTTTACCGTCTCTCATCTGTATTAGCAATCCGTGAATTGTTCCCAAGCGATCTCCATTACCAGATGATCACAATGACAAGCGACTGAATGTACTCCATAATGAAGCAGCTCTTTGTATTGACGGGGATCGATTCATTGGCACATAAATATACAAGAATATTCATGGAATCGCTTAAGTTTCCACGACCATTTCGAAAAATAAACAAATATGTAAAAACCTGGTCACTGATTTGTGTTGACCATCTTTCAGACTTATTGTTCACGTATAATCCTCAGCCCGTCCGGTCAATATGGATAGTACAGGTGTTGCTGAAATTTGTACAACATCACTCTCATTTTGGAAATATCTTTCAGTCTCCAATATTAAATTTGTATATTGATGGCTATTTTATCTCTCACATCTATGTTCTTAGTTGTCACCTACCACCGATAGAATTTGTAGTAGTTCAAAAGTTACAGCTGAGACTTTGAAAATATTTCACGCAAAGCAGCATGGGAATTCATACGTTTTAATAGATGATTCCTGTTCAACGAGAGTGTTTAGTAAGTTGAGCAAACGTATTCTAAATTGCTCATCTCTTTCCAACTAGTGCACAGTAAATAAGCAAATAAATAAAAATATTCTGGATTAAATAAATTATAAATTGTTTGGCAATAAGCTACTCACATAATTCACAATACTGAAAGAACTGAAAGCACAGTCTAAGAAACATAAAAGTTGATCTTTGAAAGTTGCCCTTGAGGTGTGTTACTCTTCAAATGCATTTTTCACAGACGAAGGTTGGTATCTCTTCTCGCTTGAGGTTTGTAGCAGAAATCCGTTAGAACTAATTAAATATTATTTTTTTCACTTTCATGAAGCCTCTGGAGGGGTCATGTTTAATGTCAAATTCATTCAATTACCGCGCAGCAGCTGGGATTTTACTTTAATCGAAAACTTTTCCGTGTATCAGAAACAGGGATAAGTTAGCTACCTCGAAATTGATCGTCAGTGGTTACGGTGTGGGGTGCATTAGAAGAAACTGGTAAATTCTGTTGAGCAATCAACTCGGTCAACTCTGTGCTAAAGCGACTGCCTCCAATGCTCAAATATGAAGAAAGGCAAATGGAACATGGACGAGATGAAAGTACAATATCTGTAGGAAGTCTATGAGTTATTTTAATACATAAATTCTAGTTACGTTTTCTATTGTGATTTTGCTATTTTACAACGGATGCACCAGCGACCATCGTAAAATCTCGAAATCGTACATTTGAATGGCGTGTGGCTGATAGAAGCAAAGATATAAGTTGGTATTATATCAGATATGTTGCCTCTGATGTAGGCAATATCATGTTCAATCTCGTGAATGAGGTTGGAAAAACGAAGCATTGAGAGGAACAAATGTGATGAAATCAATATGTTGCACGAGTTTGGTGAATACCTGTATACCCAAGAAAGACCTAATTTAATTGAGGATTTGTGATTGAGATAAGCAGATAGCCAACTGTAACTTTTTGTTGTTACTGGGTCCAGTGAAATAACTGAATAACTGAAAACGACATCTGAACAAACACGGGTTGGCGGATTCCGGTCAGCCCCGGCTTGAACTGGTTGGTACAGTGACAANACACACACACGCGTACCATACGATGGATCCGGAGTGTCAAGCCCGGACGGAAAGATGGATCTGAACTACTGCTGAGCTCCAGTGGGAAGCAAACTTGAATGTATAGTGTATCCCGAGTGTATGGCTGTTTGGAAAAATTCAGGATTGTGCGTGAAGATGGAGTCCGAACGGTGGTTAGTTCAAATCAGTAACACTGATCCTACACCATTACAGATAAATGACCGCAAGTAACATAGAAATTGAAACATGGTGAAGCGATTGTTGTTCCCAAATCTAATACATTACTTCAAAATATCATGGGGAGGAGAATTAGATCAACAGTTTCATTTTATATGGTTCTACACAGAACATGCTCATTTGTATTACCAGAGTGCAGCTCTGTAACCGCAAGAAGGCTACTTGAATTCCATATCGTTGGCTCCTTTCACTATTTGGTTTGTTTATTTATATATGAATCTCAGGTTCTACCATAGATAGTTGAACTTGGTGACTTTAGCTAGCAGAGAACACTTTCGATTGTTTTTAAGGGAAACCGGTGAATAAATTGGTTTCAATGATCGATTTCCTTGTTCGATGGTCATTGCGATTCTTGTCTGCTCCTTTTGTCGTCACCGTCATTGTCCATAACGGTCCATGTTGCCATCTATCTCTTATATCACGCACGAACTGACAGACGTGACTCTGGTTGCTTTTCATACTTCGTCTGGCATTCTCCACGCATGTGCGCATCCGGTTTTGTTTCGGTAGAACGTGATGTGCCCCATGACTTTCATTTTGAAGAATAGCTATTGATATAGGAGAGAGAAAGAGTGCGGTCAGTTAATTAGTAATACTTGTTCCCGTAACAAAGTAAATAGAGCACACTAATGCGTTGCATTTAGAAACATTGGTGGCGATGAAGTACGAGGAAGGAATGTGATATATCAGTTAATAGAGATTTTACAAGGCAACAAAATATTTGTATCACATACAAATCGAAACTCTCTAAATGGGACAGTAAAGTTTATCCCAATTGGACAGTTATGTACTAAAAAGGCAATTCTGTGCAGTGAAATTTTGCTCTCAGTACTCATTTTGAGGGCTAGTTCGAAGATGAGTTCCTCTCGTTGTCACGAATGTGTACTATTCGATCTTCTCTGGATTTTTTTTCCCGGTCATTCAGCATACGACTAACTGAAACCATTCGAGTTCAAGTAGGATGACACGTACCAAAATTGTGTGGATTCAAATCCGAACCGTTGGATATCCAATTTGTTCAACTTATCTAAAATGTTAAGTTCAGTGATTTACTGCATTGACACAATCGAAATAGAGAAGGACAGAAATTTGCCATGGAAGTTGAATACAGTAATGCAATATCAATATGCCATACCATTACAGAATATTGATCACAGTTTCTCATAACATTTTACTTCATTTCCTTAGTCCAAACTTTTTACCACTTTGTATCATTTCATCAATTCATTATCATCTGGAATACTGAGCAAAATTGGATGGCGAATTTGTTTTAACCAATACACATCATTCATCTCTCGAGTTAATCATAAGGCCTTGATTATCCACTGTAGCCTCAACTTTGATAATTGGCTTTCAACTAATCCCGGTAGAATTACTTCACAGATGCCCAGATTTGCCATAAAAATCAATAAAATGCACGTGACTAGTGCAAAAACTCAATTAATCAGTAAGAAATTTATCATATTTCGTTTCTATTTGAAAACGTCTTGCACAGGTGATTTTGACGAGAAACTTTTCCCACGAACTAGAACAAAACGACAAAACCTGTGGTAGAATATTCGTAAGATGTGATTTTGCCACTAGTTAAACAAAGTAGAAGGGTGATGCTCTGAACCAGCTTAACTGAACCCGTGGACAAAAAATCCTGTAGAGAGCAAACAACGGGTTTCAATGGTTTCTGTTCATACACCTGCAGATCTTA
>UZAN01044479.1:18825-29381 GCA_900618425.1 Echinostoma caproni | reverse complement strand
AATTTGAGTACAAGTTGTAATCCCCGATCATAATTTCAGTACTCACAACCAAAACGAACAGTACTCACAACCTAGGAGTCACCTTGTAGTACACTCTACGGTAATCCTCTCATATACAAACCTGTATTCCTAAACCGCGTCAATTGTCTTTCCAGATAGAAAAACTGAGAAAGCAGCATTCAACCGGTTATTCTTCTAATTTCAGTGCCTTTTGTTTATCACACTTCAGTGTTTCCCTGTGATTGTCTCTGGCCCTCTGATAATGGATTTCATTACTTTTCGCAACTTTCGACCATTTTTCTCGAATTTCCATAAACATTGTGTATCACAAAGCGGTTTGGTTTTCATATATCCTGTTCAGTTTGTCGAAACAGTTGTCATTAGCCGTACGGCATGTGAGTGTGTTCTTCGTATACCCTCTTGTGGAAATTTTGCCCAATATGATCTTAACAATCCCAGCTATCCGCTCAATCTTAATCTTTCCGAATGCCGTTTCCCGGTCGACGCTGGATCCGATTTTATGGCTTAGTATCTCATATAACCATTCATCGTAATTCAGCAGTACCCTGTTTGTTTCACATTCTAACTGGTAACAAGAAGTTCCTTCACGAGCTGATCATAAATCTATTACTATTTTCTCTTTATCGTTGTTTTATATGGCGTTCATCTTTTTTTTCCTTATGTAGCAATGAGCATATATTTTTGACTGCAATTTAGCACGAGTGTCTTCTTAAGTCATTACAATACAATTCGGTTCTGTGAATAATATTTTTACACATCTATAAATATAACTCTTTATATAGGCCAATAACAATGGTTACAGATAGTCAACACATCGGCCTAATTACACACATACCGCACACACACATAGATATATATTTATACCATTCGCTCTGCTCATTCGTATTTCTCCTATCTACTTTTGTATACCTGGTGAATGAGTAAGAGCAGAGCGGGGAGGAGGTACCATTTCCGCAATACCCTATATCAATAACAATGTGTCTAGTGTATCCCATCACTCTCCCTGAGTTCGTGTGTTTGTGTTTGTCGTGTCTGTTTGTCTGTTCATCATCCAACCTTCAGTTCCGTCCAACCTGTTGGCCCATTCTAGCGCAACAATAGTTACCTTGACAACCAGACATGTGACTTGTCCATGTGTTTCCGCCATGAGTTTCATCCCCGCTTTTCGTCTCATTTCTGCTCTCGGTACGCGATCCCTTCCAAACAGTGTGCCTAATCGCTCTGGTAATGAAATGATCAAGGCCCCTCGAATTTGCAGCTACAACTTATCTTCGATACTTCAGACGAGCAATTCACAAATCATTGCGTATACCGGGAGTTTGCAAAACACCCCTTACAAGCAACAGCACAGACCAGATCAATGCGCTGTCATCTGAAATGGTGATGCTTTTTTCTGGGTTTAATACCCTCAATCTTTCGGTTCGATGCCGTCGACAGGAACACACAACTCTTTGGCCAAATAAATATAGCCTCAGTCGTCTGTGAAAATCTGATCGCAACTCTGGTGCACCAGTGGGGAAGAGCGCCACGAACAGTGGTGCTTGTCCGAGTTGCACTTCTCTGCTTCATCCTCCCTTCCTCGGCTGCTAATTTTCAATGCAATACTGACACCAGCCTGTTTTTTTATATATAGAAATTTGCATACTGTAGACCAAACGTACAATTTCACCTACATTGCTATCCGGTCATTCCATCATTATCACTGAGAGTGTTTTGTTAATCAAAGCCACTTGTGTGGAGATATCCGTACAATCTTCTTATTTGGTAGTTCTCTCGTAAGTTATATGTTTAGTTCGTTTGCCACTTTTTTAACAGCGCTAAAATATCGACACACGTCTATTCTTTCATTTAGTTTCAAAATTCATTAACAGAACTCCCCGCCGGTACTCCATATCCGCATGCGTCACACCGTTGACTCTGAGGTTTATCTGTGTTGTTTTTTAAAGTTCTCGTGGAGTCTGTACTTGCTGAATGACAGCTGCTGTTCAAATCAAACTGAACTTTGTTCTTAATATCTATTGCCAAGCGAATTTCGATGTTATGCTGCTTTCCAATCCATCCCACTTCGTGTTGTCACTGGTGCAGTCCACAACCACACCCGATTTTTGCAAAAGCAAAGAACACATGCACACACACAAATGTTTGTGAGATAGTCTTGACTGCTAGACCGACAACAACTGTCGTCATTCAGCATTGCTTTCGTACGTGTGTGCATAAAATGTCATTGCCAGGTACAGGTAATTTTTAATTTTAACCCCATGAAATTGTTAGTCAGCATGTTTTTTTGTTCTGTGGCCTGTTTGTGTGCGCACGGTGGACCGGAAGAGAACGACACGTGGAAGCTCAGTTGTGATCGATTCCGTACTTAGCACACTTTGTGCTCGATCACCTTCTCGAAGGTGAACTGATTTTTCCATTAGTTTTCCACAATGTTGCGCAAATACTGCACTCTCTCTCTCTGATTGTAATTCCACGGAAGTGGGATTAAGTTTATTGTTACGAATTAGACTGTTTGGAGTCCTGTAGGATGTATCGATCGTTACATTTACTGTGGAATCACAAAGACGAATCGCGTCGATCTATGCAGTTGAACGTTTTCACGGATTACTTCGCGTATATAGGCTCTTTCATTGTTATTCGGTTCACCCTTTAGGCTGATCAAATTGTTCTCTGAGTTCTAATCCCAGTGAACTACAAGGATATGCTCTACTGACGACTCATATCATAGGCGAAATAACTAGGTTTTCCGGGCTTAGAAGCAGGTTAATAGATGAATTAAATTTCTGTAACTGACTGCCTCTTCATTTCGTGTTTGATAGCTCGAGTGACGTAAGATGCATATGGCTGAATCATGACTTAATCGAGAGGTTAAAAATATCCGACTATGGACAGTGGCGGTTCTATTATTATTATTCTTTCTAATACCGCAATTTTCATGGATTGCTTAAGATTATCCTGTTATTTGATGGGGCTTCTGCTAGGGTTCACTCAAGCATGACGAAGTAAACTGCGACACTCTCTCCCTCTTTGGTCGCAATTATTTGCTGATCAGACCGACCAACGAACAAGCTGACTACCGGGTCGAAGGAAGCAAAATCAGTTAGTAACTTTTTGAGGTGCTACTCACATTGGTTAGTGGTGTACACGCAACAAGAAGTGGTTGTCGTATTCCCCTGACGTCCGCGAGTGGATTAATGGATTTACTATTACAACTACGGAAGGGCCAACTAAACTATCCGGCTGGCGATCACCGATGAAGAGAAAATCACAAAAATACTAACCGATTGTTGCGAATTAGCTGTTTCGTTCTGTGCAACCTTATTTACCCCTATCCTTTGCTGTTCTTCGAATAAGTGACTTGTGGATGTGCAACAGCAGTATTAATAGACGAACAACAAACTAAAATCCTTCTCGGTTGTTCTTCCCGTTTGTCACCAATTTAAATCCATTCTTCTGGTCCTATGCTATGGAAAGTGAAATACAATCCCCGCATCGATTGCGTAATGTGCGAATAGAATTGAGCTCATCCGCACACTGTGGTTGCCCTATTTGTGACTAGGTTACATGTGTTCTCTTACACGTTCTATTTGTTGATTATGGACTGATAATCTTTTCACAATTATTCTCTCTCCCCATTCTGGTCAACCAGAACACGCGGAGGCGGACACATTCTACTGTTTCAACAATCTCATGACGGAAGTACACACCAATTTTATTCGGAAGTTAGACGGTGGCCAGGTTCAGGGAATCGGTAAGTGGCCTGATCCAATACCGTGTTTCGGGTTATTTCTCTCTCTCTCTCATTTTGATGTCACTGAATTGGGACAAGTTGTTTCTTCCATTGTTGTGTCGAGCTTTCTGCTCTTTTTTAAGTTAGCTATTTCCTAGTTGATTGTTCCTTTCAGTAGCTCGTGTCAAACCTGTTCGTCACATAAGAAACCATTCTGAATGCGTGTGGACAGTTTGACTTGTGACAAAACTTGGTATAGGACATTTGAAACAACACTTCTCTGGCAGTTGATTTGTGCCTCATTGTCGCTCTCTTGTCCGTCAATCGCTGCACACAGACGTTGCCTTGTGCAGCCGGATAGCTTCCCAGCCAACCGCCTATTTTTCTCCTAATGCTCATCCAAATGCCCAACCAAAAGACAGCAACCAAAACCCGCGCACGGTAGTGCATGGTTAATGATTGTAGAAACTGAAACTACTTTGCTCGATACCCTCTTTCTCTCGCTCGCTTGCCCCCTCTCCCTCCACACACACAATGCGGCGCATTTTGAGTTGCGGACATCACTTCTGTATCCGTTACCAATTCGCGGTCCCGATACATTCAGTGGCTGTTCAATCACAATATCGGTTGCTTTAATAACAAACATCAGCACTACTCAAAGGTGATATATTCCTATCCGTTCACATTCGCCTTTGCTCGCTTGGAGTGTCCGATTCCCACCGCGTTCCATTTTGAGTAAGCATTATCATTACGCAATCGTGCTCCGGATTAGAGTTGCCATCTTTCGGCTACTGATTTGGTCCATTAAAGAGTAAAAGCATAAACAAAAGACCAAGAAAGTGTTATGCCGAGTAGACTAAAATCATACTGGGTACTTAGGACATGACAGCCACTGTTTATAACACAGCTGTTATCAATTGACGTTTTCATCCATCGATTAGGCCGCTCACGAGGGACCATATTGGAGCGCTTTTGCACCATCTGTTTGATGCAGCCTACTGGTCAAGTTAACTCAACCTAATAATAATAATAATAAGGCTTTTGTGCAGATTGTTTGTTGAGATCGAAAAAATTTTCGTCCGATGTTTTTTCGTATTCGTGAGTGCCAGATCGCATTGGATCTCATTTGTATTTCTCTCTGTCTCTCTTTGTCTGATCGTCGACTGATTGTGGAGTTAGTGTGACAGATGTGTTTGTTTAGGCGATAAAGTTCTTCGTCTATGGAGCAATGAGAACATAAACAGAACTGCTAGGAAGCCCTCTCCACGCAGCCGTTTCAACCTCGCTGGAGTTTAACAGTAGTGGGAGACCTATAGAACAAACGGAGAATGGAACTGGGCACCTCGTATGCAGAACATTTTTATTCTTTTTATTACACACCTAAGTGGGATCAACGGCAGTCGGGGCGGACCCCATAGTCACGAGGACTTGTTCGGTTGTGGAAACCGGCAACCTAATCCACGGGATTCGCAATGGCGAACCACACAAGGCCCCGCTAGGTTAGGCGCGTTATTGAACCGGACGACAGCAGAGCTGCCTACCACCAAAGTCCGGTGGCCGTGGAGGAGTTCGAACCTCGGACCATAGGGTCCAAAGCACGCCGGTGACAGCGACTAAACCACTGCGCCACCACCACCCCACCCATTGGTTCAAACTGTTTTTCACTTTGCCCCGAACGTAATAAAGTACCACTCATGTTTGCAAACTTGCACCAGTGATTGTAGTAGTAACGCTGATTTCTTTTGACCCGTGGTTCACGCGTGAATAGCCTTTCGTGCAACCACTCCGCGCACAGGACGACTAAGGGAAGAAAGTTGCACTGAATCATTTCTGTTTGGTGCACATATCGCACTCACATATCTTTGATCTTTGGCACGTTGGTTTCACTTACACGCACACTGCATTTTTCCGACGTAGAGGTGGCCTATTTTTTGTGTGAGACAGAGGAAAGCTAAGGAACAACGCCGCCATAGATCAGACGCTGTCATTTATTTGTCGGTGATCGTTGCTTACCAATGTGAATCTTTTTAAGTATGTCAAGCTACAGAGTGTACAAATGGTTTGGTCTGTCAGATCAGTGAGATTTTGCCTACACAGTCAGTTCTTACACAACCGATTATCACTCATTTAAAAGCTTGCATTCCCGCCTCACCTCAACCGCACTAATTTTTTGTTCTACTGTTAAGGTGCATGTTTGCATTATTCAGTAGTTAGTTTTCCATTCGACAGGTTTGCCTATGTCTTCGTTTTTATATATCCCTTATCAAATCTTTCGATCAACCCATTCGCACGTCACACAGCAGAACCTAGTCCGTAAAATCTAATTTTTAACAGACCCCTTTACGACTTCCGTTTGGTTAACAAATGATCTATTATTTGTGAGTCATTTTTTTCTCAGTCGATGACTTGACCCCCCAATGGAATGAGTTATTCAAACTAATTACGCACTAATTTGTTTGCCCTTGTTGGTCTGTCCAATGCGAGTGTCATGCACGTTCTCTAACATGTTTTTATTCCCGTCTGGCGTACGNTGGCGTACGTTTTCAAAGTCACCCTGTGGCCGTACTCAGCGTCCTATGTGACCTTTCACAGACTACGTTTTCCATGAAATCGACAGGTTTAAATCACGTGTTATATGCAGGTAACTGGTAAACTGCAAACTACCGATTCTGTTTGTTACTTGATGAATATTTTATAACTACTAGGATGAGGCTAACTGTGACGTGAATGAACTTCGTTAAATCTCATTCTCCACGCCAGATGATGTCTAGATGAGCACTCCCCAAATCCCTTCACGAATGCTCCCCAGTATGATGCGAAAACTAGGCTATTTTTCTTGTGAATGTTATAGTGTTAGTAACACAGCGATGTCGGTAGACACTTATATTCGCCGACGTTTCGGTTACCGTGGGTAACCTTTCTCAAGGCAGGTTTTTTTCGATAGGCCATTTTTCCATTGAAAGGAGCGACTACCTATAAAACCAAGTTATTTGTAGAAAGCTACAGGAAGTTTACTCTTGTGGTTCACTACTCAATAAAACCAGTTCTTTCACTTCAATCACTGGTACCGAATTTCCGGGTTTCATGACTGGCTTGCATAATTATCCGTCCCCAGCTAACTTGGTCTTGCGGTTATATCAACCGTATACGGCTGCACAATGTTTGGAGGTATATCATTCAAAATTCGAAGTTTTATTATGAGTTATTTAACAAAGCTAACGCTTATCACGCGCCATGGGATTCTTACAGAATGTTTTGGATTACTTTACGAATAAAAAAAATAATAATAGTATGCATGATCACTCAAAGATCTTGAAGTTTTACGTGTTAGAGTACTTTATCAAGCTGCGATTTGAATAATTCAACGGTAAGAGCACACGCAACGTGGGACTGAAGAAAATTCAATACACCACACAATCTTACTGCAAACGAGCAATGCCGGTAATCTAAGTGACTGTTCTAGGTTCTCAACTGCAATAGATGTCCCCTGCGATGACGATTTTGAGATAAAGTCAACATGGAACGGCAGGGTGGTTGGGTTGATGCAGTATGTGGTGTGTCACTATTGGGTCCCCTCGAATTCGATGTTACTGAGCTGAGGGAAGCCTCGATCTTCGCAGTTTTTCGGAGTACATCAGACCTTTGACCATTTTTTCCAACCAATATGTACGTTCTAGAGCCTTCTTGTCGCGGTTCAACCATGGATTCCATACTCGAACGGCGTATTTCGTTTGTAACCGAATGAACGATAATAGTAAGCGTGGAAACCGTACTATTCCTTACTCCCCGAAAGCACGTTTAAGTAGTTCAACTTGCTTTAGGGCTGATGCTCTGACACAGTGTGTAAAACGTCCTCTGTCTTCCTGTGCTATAAATCCCAAATTCATTTCATCAGTGACACGCTGTAGTATTTGGTTCCCCACAACATAAGGGAAACGAGCCGTGTGCTGATGGAAATATATTTGCATTTTGAAATGTTGAACTCAATGTCATTGGCGATTGACTATCGTTGGACTGCATTGATTGTTTCTTGGAGTGCCAAATAATCTCCTGGATGTTCCTGTTTCCAGATTTTAGCGTTTTCCCAAATAGTAGTGTATTTGGCCCAAGAACATGGGGTAGGCCATTTATAAATCCAAGAAAAAGACGAGATCCGAGCACGGATCCTTGTGGAACCCCTCGGATAGCGGCCATAGGCTAAGGTAATAAAGCACAAACACGAATCGACATGGTTCTTTGTCGGAGAAACTCCTCGACCCAGTAGAACACTAAACCTCTTACTTCGTAATTTTGGAGTTTTCACCGGAGAATTTGGTGTTTTACTCGATCAAATGCTTTGGAGAAGTCTAACTAAACTATGTCCAGTGGCTCACCTGCATCGACGGCTTTTGTTCAATCATCTCGTGCAAGAAGTAGATTTGTGGTGCACGAACGTTTGTGCAGAGATCCGTACTGTGTTGGAGACAAAATCTCATGTTTCTCCAGATACTCTATCAACAGATCTACCACAATAGCCTCCATGACTTTCGAAAGTACCGGAAGAAGTGGCGGTAGTTGACGGGATCACTGCGAGAGCCTCTTTTGTAATTAGGTGAAATTACCCCTTCCCTCTATGACTGCGGAATTATCGCCTTGTTGAAGATCTTTTGGTAAAGGACAACCAGAGGTTCAGATGTACTATTGGCCAGTGAGATGAGAAGTCGAGGATGCATGTTGTCTGAGCCTGAGGATGAATTCTTATGCAAAGTTAGTGGTTTTGCTCCTACCATTTCACCGTCAAAAGGCATGTTAACCAGTGATGGATACTGTTTACAGGATAGTATGCTTGTAATGTGTAATCCTTTGTATCGTTACAGTAACCAACTAATCAAACTGGGTTTCAAAGAACTATGGTGCTTCTGGCGTGGTGATCTCAATGCTGGTATTCCGCATTTCACTTTCCTCATAGGGTTGATATGTTTATAAAGCGGTTTTGGATTGAAAATGGAGTTTTGAGCCAGGGTTCCTTGGCACATCAGTTTGTCCTCTCGCACAAACTTGGTACGCTGTCATGCGTTTCATATACCCCATTATCATAGTTTCTGAGTAATCGTTACAAAATCACAAACTGTTTGGCTGGGTCGTGATCTGTTTTATCCCTTTGGTCGAGGTTTTGCACTTTACGGTTTAAAGTACTTAAGACAATACTTGTAGGTAATACCCTACTTGATGTCATTTCGCCCACCATGAAACCACATACTTCCTTCCGATCCTTGTATTGCACTTGGTGAGTCAGTCCTAGGCACAGTGCGACGGACCATTTCGACCCACCCTTAACGGGGAGATAGTAGTCGATTGACAAAGGTCAAATTCTAATCAGCTGGGTGGATCACACTGTTGGGGTCAACTGGTGCGAATCGATCGATGCGGTCGGCATTAGAGAAACGTACCTGCGGGAATAACAGTAACGAAATTTTATGTCACAAATTGATCCCATCCTTTCTTGCAAATGTGCACAGAGAGCTGATTAGCCACTTGTTAATTAGAGTGGGAATTTATCTTCACAATGGTATCACAATATTGGTGGTGTGAAAAACAATAAACACTTGCTCGCGTGAATATTTCTATTAGTTCCGTTGAAATCAAAAATATGATCAAATAGCGTGGATTCAGGAATTAATATCCAAGAGATGTCTATCGGAAGGTAACGGAGAGGTGACAGTGTAAGATGAGCCCAAGCTCAGTGGTGTAGGGATCGTTTTGGAGGAGAATATGCACAAAAGTCGAGAGCATACAAATGGACTGTCCGCTTACGTCTGAATCCATTAAAACCGACGCCATACTTTCGACGATATTTTATGGAGTACTCTCATGTATGCGTCTTCACGGTTAAGCTTCTTTTATGCGCGTATAGCTCTGAAAACGAGCAATTTGCACAAACTAAATTTCCGTTATTCATTCTGTTCAACCTTATCCGATTTGATTGATATGCTCACACACACACATGCGCACTTCATCATCATCGCCATTATCGAGGCACGTGTAATCGATAGTCTGGGATCAATCTTGCGCATGTATGTATGATATGGTTTAAGCCAACTGCGATTATGCAAGTCGAGACTTATCTGTTTGTGGAAAAACGCTCGAGTTTCTTCGTCAATGCCTGTGATAAACAATTTTAATTGAACATCATTTCGGTTCGGTCGATTTCTGCGAGTCCGAATCCTGCAGTTCTTTGAATGTTCTGTTTCAACAACCCACGCAACTAATGATCAAAAGACCAAGAAATGTTCATGAAGACAAGGAATATTGGTATATGAGGAAAGTAAACTGTTCGCAAGACCTAGCGATAAGCAGCTAACGTTTCCAATCATCAATTGGGTTGATCCCGAGGACATCAGCTGGGAAACTCTATCCAATATGCATACAGTAAGTTACCTGACTGGGTTTTAATACTTGCATACCAGATCATACTGTACCCTCTGTTGATTCCATTCAGCCCTGCACCCAAAACATAGTGTGACCCATTACACTCGTCCCATTACGAACTGACGTACTCGAACTTCTCACCCGCATCCGTTCCTATTTGCCCCCCTCCCATTACTGACAACTGTTGATTGTTCCATGATCGACGCACCACCGCACTCGTTCCATTCGATACCCTCACACTCACATGACTTGTCCGCATGTCTGACTGTATTGATTCTCTAGCACGTCTGATTCATGTTTTACGGACGCACGTGAACGACGATCTCCTGGTTGTTCTTGACCTTTAAATCGCGACATTTGATCAGCCTCGATTGGTCACTGGTCCCTCATATACATG
>UZAN01044478.1:8306-21921 GCA_900618425.1 Echinostoma caproni | reverse complement strand
AGGGAAGATGAAAGACCATCGGGAGCAACACTGTACGTGGTTTTCACGGTACACAGAAGCTCAAACGTTTCTTCATTCGAGACGGACTCTACTTGAACGGCATCGTTCAGAACAAATGGCGTGATCGCATCGCTTGGTGGGTGGATATATGTTGTATTATTACTATCCGAATTCGTTTTTAAATCCGAAGTTTTAGATTTGGTCCCACACAGTAATTTGATACCTTGCCAAATTTGCTGACTGTTATTACATTGTAGAAGATGGGAGGCGTACGAAACACAGAGAGGCGTCTGACTTCAGCTTTGATCCAGTTTGTGCAATACTCGATAGCCGCTGAGTCTCTAGATTTGTACGATCATTTCTTCTGTCTTTTGACTGATCTCAGTAGGGGAGATGCCATTCTGCCGTAACAAACCAATAGAGTTTCTGAAGGGCAGTATAGGTTAAACGTGTGGTCAAGTGTTTCAGTGAATGAGTTGACTGCATTGCGTAAAGAGAGATAAGAAGAAAATAACGAAGAAACGATACGAATGGAAGGAAGATTCGGATTTGTGCTCCAACGTGAATTTAATTATCCGAACCGAATGGTTGCGTTTTCTAAACATTACTTGTGCTTGTGCGCTGTCATTCAGTACGACAAATGTGTCGTCCATGTGATACTTCTTCTAGCTCTTATCAAGATTCCTCATTTGGGGCAGGGATGACAACAGAACTGCCTTGACAGTGAACTTCAATTAAACCGAATAATCATCCTGAGGAACACGGAAATACTTTGTGTTTTCAAAAAAAAAAATTTTTTTTCCGGAATTTATTTTCACGATAATGCTTCGAGCCATTTTTCATTAGAGGTCAGTGGATTCGAAACGATTGACTTTCACGTAAATTAGTCGGTGGTGGTGGTGGCCAAGTGATGTTAGGTCACCAAATTGTGACCCGGAGGTCCCGGGTTCGAATCGCTCCACCGCCGCCGCCGCCGCCGCTGCCGCCGCCGCCCGTCTGCCCCATTTCTGTCTTTCCCCCCAGGCAGCCTTTGTATGGCGGCAACCCCTTTCCTGATCGCTGACTGTACATTTGTATATTTAATGAATAATGAAGGAAGTAAAAATATATTAATTTATTTTTTTGATCTTAGTCTTCGAAAAGTGGCACTATCCCGAGTGGTACTTTGATCAGTTAATGCCCAATGGACCTGGACCTAATGTGATCGCAAGCCTATCGTCTATTACCTCGGCCTACCAGCAAATCGACGGCAGGAGCAGAAACTTAAAGATAACTCCATAACCAAGTTAGTGGGCTTAGTACCGAAGTGATTTGCGAAAGGACCCGAGTAATAATGGTAGATCCACTGACCACTGTAAACCTCACATATTCATCTTTATCAATGCAATTTTAGAGTGAGTTAATTTCTTTCTGTTTTACAATCTCGGTTTACAATTCGTCATAATCCAGGCAAACTAGTCAAGATCACGGTAACTACCAGTCGATTAGTTACCATGTCAAATCAATAGAAGAATCAATCACATAGATCATTTCTTCCGAGAGCCTTTCGCCTCTCGTTCAGTTTACTGAAGCGTTACGTTCGACCAACCTAAACGCACGACCAGCAGGAGCGCATCTTCCTTAGCCCCTTACAATAAAACGAGAGTAAGAGAACTCTACTGGAGAACATCACAACAGTCAATCTATTTGATGACCCTGATGTGATATCGAAATATCAGTTGATTGGTTGGGTGTACCGGAACGACGTGGTGATGCACCAATCTGATTGCTTCCTTGACACTCCTCGATCATCGATCGTTCAAGTCATCCACTCAGGAATCGACTCGCCTTGTGTGTCATGAGTCTGTGTGTGGTGTGATGCCGATCCATGTGCGGCTTGAACGGTTCTGTGCGCTCCGTCCTAACAAACGCAAAGATTTCAAAGATGTTTTAGAGCATATGCTACCTTCTCCTATCTGTCAGCTTGCTTTGAAAAGATGGTGGACTAATTTCTGTGCTTAGTATCGAGGTTTCAGACCTGTTGCAGTTCATCAAATAAATTCTATAATCTAACCGAGATAGCAAAGCTGCCTAAAGTAAGTATTCTTAGAAATATATCTCATCATCATTGGGCGTTATTAATTGTAAGAACATGCTACACCAAATGCTGTTGCATATACTCTTCCTCTCTCGACGGTGATCACAGCAAATCAGAACAAATTTATTCATTCCACATGATAGGACATCTTCAAAAGCCTTCTAATTTTCCAACGACACCCAGCAATGCCTCGATCAGGTCTCGTTTGTCACCTTGCATTGATTGTGGTTCAATCGGTACAGCCCGAGATCGCTGATACTTTAGTCTCCTTACTAAACTTTCATCATTCCATCTGGATAAGATCTTGTAAACCAGTATCACATATCTTCAATCCCTCCTGGTTTCAAGCAGCGACTCATGTGATCCACTCTTGCGGGACCAAAGCAATCATGTGTTAATTTTCTTGTGATCACGTGACGGACGTGGCAGTGGTACCAATCGAACTAAATCACACAGTGTCAAGACTGGTAGGTGTTCAGGAGGTAGTGTTTTGTCAATCGAGATTTAGAACAAACAAACGAACAAACGATAGATTCATTCTATTCTGGTTAATAAATCAAGCGAGATCGGTGTACCGGTGAATAAAATAAATGTGAACAACAAATCTGTTATTAAGGTATCCGAATGACAAACCTCCAAGTTTGTTAGCAGTGAGAAGGCCATTCCGTTGGAGTACCCATATCATTTTTAAGCCATTACCAACACATCCAAACTTAGTGACCAGTGGACTAATTTGAAACCGTGCTTTCAGGTTGCTGTACGCTTCCCATGTCAGACCAAGACTTGAGTACGGTGGTGCGGCGACATACCCCTGCACGGCCGGTGAACTGGCTAAGTTGGAGCGTGTACAACGTGCTGCCACTAGACTCTTTGTTGGACTACACGGGACTTGCTATGAAGGTCGTCTACAGGCTACTGGTCTGTTCCCAATTATCTATGGACGCCTCAGAGAAGATTGCATCTGCCTGAGGAAGATCCTGAGAGGTGATATAGGCCCGGAGCTGCAACAGTACTTCCCTTGATGGACAGTGCACCGCACGCAGGGGTACTCTCTCACGTTGCGGAAACTTCAGTCAGTTGGTCTTGCGTTATTCTACCGACTCTCGCGTAGGTCAAAAACACTCTGGAATTCCTTTCCAGCGATTGTGGTGGAAGAGAAGACAGATGCTGCTTTCAAACGGTGTCCGGATGAGCACCTGAAGGGGCTATGGAGGAACGAACACTTGTGATTGGACCTTCGACCCAGTGGCACCCTGCCCTCTGCCCTCAATCCTGAAGACTGAAAACTGAAGACTGACAGGGGGGGGATTAGTGACCGGAAAACCATTTCAGTTCAGTTCGGAAATATATCGCATCGTCATAGCGCTTGGGCTTATGGTGATCGCCTTACAACTTATGCAGTCAATTGAGTTTTCATTTCAACTTGGCTGATTATCTCAACTGTCGGTCAGTAGTGAACTCCGCATGATTCGCCCTGATCGGTTTACCTTGGCAGATGGCCCTGAATGGATTCTCGTAGCACCAGTTGACTGATTTCACGCTCATCTGTTTTCCGTAGGCTACGCAAAATGGCTGCAAATGTATTTCTACACTGACTGTGCTTTACTTCTATTCCACTTATGTATATTGATTTTTCTCCGGTCATGATGTCCGTTGTTATATTTTAAACATTTTAATTGTATGTATGGATATATTATTAGCATTACAATGTATACAACACTTTGATAATCAACAGAAAACACAAATTTATGACCTTATAAAACTAGTTGCAACAGTACACTGAGGTTGTCATTACCAAAAGATTGTGTCATCCGGTAGTTCATCTGTAGCAGACATCAACTGTTCGATTGAAGAAAATTTCGGAACCAGCTTGCTGTGCTGTTTTGTTTCATTTTTTATAGTTTGGAACTATGAGACACGTCTGTTCATGATTGAGGTCCAGTGTGCAGTAGTATTTCCTAGTGGAACCGTAGCAAGGTACCTGTCACTGCGTTCTCTTACCAAATTTGTACTGTATTCAAAAATAAAAAATCGAGAAAAACGGGGATACTCAGAGTCTACGTGATGCACCTGAAGTGACACTTGTGACAATTGTGATGCCCGGGAAAATCTTTTACACACAACTATCTGTTATGCATCAGCTTCGGAATTAAACACAGGTATTGACAAATCACGTGGTAGTTTCGTTTGAACGAGTGGCGCAGTCCTCGACACAGAATAATACTAGCATTAGTGAATGCGCAATTGACCTGGTCTTCGATAGCACGGTGCATATTGCTCTGGAGTGCTAGCTATGCAAGATAGATTACTATAATCACTTATAGCTGCCGGGAAGAGAAAAACAGGATAGACAGACAGACAGACAGACAGACAGACAGACAGACAGACAGACAGACAGACAGAAACGGACAAGGACAGAAAAAAGGTAGAGTACCAGGAAGTTGGTTGTGAAACACTAGAAACCGGGCAATAGAGCAGCAATAATTATGAGTCCAGAAAGGAATGAATGTGATCAGAGAGAGAGAGAGAGAGAGTAAAAGAGTGGAGGATTTAATTGCAACCAGCAGTGGTGGCCCGGTGGTAACATCATGAAATCATCACCCCTGGAGGATATGTGTTCGAATCCCACCACCACCACCATCACCACCTGACTTCCCCCATTGTGTAGTGAATTGTGCACTCAATAAACGTAGATGAAAGAGAAACAGAAAAACAAGATAGGGACCCTCAATCGACGAATGCCAAAAATTGTCAAGTGTAAACAGCAACCTTGGTCTTCCAATTCTGATATGCTATGGCACTTCCTAACAGCCGGTTTGACTACGATGCCCCGAGCCCAAACAACAAGGGGCCATCACATTTGCGGGACGTCTCCAACAGTTAGAAGAGCAAACCTATCTTCAGCTTAACAATAAAATTGTTGTTTTTTTGGAATCTATCAGTTCGGAAACAAAATGTGCAAATTTAATTTATCGCATATCAACCATCAGAAATGTATTCAAAAATCTTACATATATTGTACAAAAACCGCCCACATTCAGCTTGTATTATGTCACAAACGATTCCAACTGTCCTAGCTTCCATTAACTGTCAAAACAATTGTACCAGGTAGCTGTTTGGCTGCACAATATCTTCCATAAATAATGCCGAGGTGAGGTGCAGAGGTTTAGGTAAACCCGATCCCCATCTCCATAGATTACGTCGGTTAGGACATGTGTTACGCATGTCACCAGATAAGTTGCCACGGCGAGCGATGTTTGCTGAGACAGGAAGTGGGTGGAAAAACATCAAAGTTTGTTAAATTAAGACCTGGCACAAGTGTATGAAAACCCTAAACAAGACAAGGGGTCGCGTTAGGTTCCCAGGCTGGGAACCTCGGGATGATCTTAACCGGTGATCAGAGACACTCAGTGATCTGGCCAAGTGTCGTAAACGGTGGCGTTCGTTCTCAAATTTCTTTCCAACCTTAATCCACTGAGATTCACCATTTTCTCTTCAATTCTACCTCCAAATTTCCTGTTGTTTTATCCAAATGGTCGGTCAAAAGACAGGAACCAAAAAAAAAACGGGATACGTAACTGCACAAATAATGCTTGTACAAATTGAACTGGAAAAAAAAACTCAACCAGGTTTGAGTTTTTAATCTTTTATTTAACAAAACAATAATTCCCGATAGAATAAACAATCATGAAATAGGAACAATCGAAATTCACATTGTAGCTGGATGTACGGTTTTTCATCAGTTAGCACATTTTGGTTTTCCGGATTTCCCGAGTTCCAAATGTTTTGAACGCTCAACCACAATCAGCCAGATATCTATATACGCACCATACACCAAATGACTATTTGAAAACTAACTGTCAGTCGTGTCTTGGTTTTCGAGACATATGTGTTTATGAGTTACGAAGGGTTTGGTGAATTCGTCGTGTCTAGTGTAACAAATGAAGCGTGAACCGGGTTCGCGATTCTCAGTTGGGGGTCGATGAATTCGCGCACTGCACGGATGCGACCCAACCAGATCGCGACAACCGTCCAGTGCTTCATAGCTTTTCAGTTCACGCGCTTCATTTGCTACATTATACGCGACGAATTCCCATTTGAAATTTAATCAAATCCTTTCCACTGATAAGGGAGGTTTCCGATAATTGCTACTCTTCAGATAATGTGCGGAAGTCATATTTTTCACAGATGAAGGTTCGTATATCTTCTCGCCTGAGGCTGGTAGTAGAAAACCGTTAGGCTTGATTAAATACTATTTTTTTCATTTATGCAGTCTCTGGAGGGGGTCAAATTCAAGAGCAAATTCATTTAATTACCGCGCAATAGCTGGGATTTTAATTTAATCAAAAACTTTTCCCTGTATCAGAAACAGGGATAAGTCAGCTGCCTCCACGATGGTCGTCAGTGGTTAAGGTGCGGGGTGTATTAGAGCAAACTGGTAAATTCTGTTTGGCAGTCAACTTGGTGGAATCCATGCGAAAGCGACCACCTCCAGTGCTTAGAAATAAGGAAAGGACAAATGGAACAAGGACGAGATGAAAGAACAAGACTTGTGTGAAGTTTATGACTCATTTTATTAAATAAATTCTCGTTTCTGTTTTCTGCTGTGACTTTGTTATTTTGCAAATGATGCACCAGCAATCAGCGTCAAAATCGCGAATTTGTACATTTTATTGGCAAATGGCTAATCGAAGCAAAGACATAAGTGAGCATTACATCAGATATGTTGCGTGGAATGTGGGGCAATATCATATTCAGCCCCGTGAATGAGGCTCGAAAAACGATAGGAAAAAATGTGATGAAAATCCGGATGTTGCACGAGTTTGGTCAATACCTGTGGTAATACGCACTCGTGGAATTAGTATTTGCTGAAATAGTACTCTTTGTGACCCTAGTTTCATGCTGAGCAGCATTTTGATGGCTTCAAAATCAGCCGTTTGAGTTGTACAGAGTTTATGTGTCGCTTATTCTGACTGTGTTTGACTCCGTTCGTCGTTGAACTGGTGCGAAGGGGTGATAGTGATGGTATACGACGAATTCACCTTTGATATTGCATTATCTTTTACCGTTAACCTTCAACCAGCTAAAGTAGAGATGCAAAACACGTTTACAGAGGGAAACCACCGCCGCTTTGGATGCAGGTTGATCTTCATAGTCGTGACGATTCACTATCTCTTTAGGGAGTGTTTTCTCCATCTTGGTCCACAACACTCACATGGGAAGCGGCAATGGTTTCATTGGTGAATTGGAGTAGCAATTTTGATCAGTAACCTTGAGAAAATCAATAAAGTTACATGATGCTAGGATGTGAAATTGGTGTTAGAAAACTATTTTATACGGTTTGGTTCATGCTGACCGCATCTTGATTAACCGGAATGTAGTGGAAATGTGGCCATTGTCTGCAAGTCATTTTGATTTGAAGTTTTTTTTGTTTTCAGTGTGCACTTCATCTTAGTACCCGACTGAGAGAGATGTAAACTCCACATATTCGGTTTTGTTGTAACTAATCAGTGATGATACACATCCACGGTTTCGTTCGGGATTTAAACTCAACGAGGCAGGTGTATGTTTGCCTATTGGCTAAAACAACGATCTCCAATTAAGTTGTAAGCGCCCAGTTTATTTTTCAGTGAAAATGTTTTAATGTGGGTGGCAAATTTTTCTTTCAGAATGCGTTTCTTGTGAGGAAATCGGCGAGTATTACGCGAAAAAGGGCATGGATGCTTCCACGAACGTCCGGGTAAGTTCGAGTTGTTTGTCTCAATCAATCCCTTACCTTGTATGTGTTCAATAAAACCTAAGACTCATATCTGTTCCCTAATGTGACGATACATACATAGAAATTCGCTAACACAGGTGCCACCTTGTACGTGTGTATATATTATGCATTTAGCCGGATTTAGCTGTTCAGTGGGTTATGTCAGTAGTTATTCAAGAGAATCACACTTTTTCTGTGAGAAAATATGTTTTGCGTTTTGCACCAATAAAAATGTTCACTGTGTCGATGATCGGAGTATTTGACGGGCGGAAAACTACCAGGAAGCCTAATTTGATGCCTGTTGGTCCACGGTTTGTTTGCCGTTCGAAGACTAGTCTATGCATAGATCCAACAAGAATCAGATTTTGATATTGATTTGTGAGTTGATCTTGCACTGTTATGTATTCCTTTAAAAACTCAAGTAACGGTTATTGAGAATGAGTTACAAATCAATTATCATAATCATTCCGTTCCAGAAGAAGCCCGAGCCACTACAATTGGTAGTGTGTATAGACCAATCGCTCAGTAGTTTCTGAACTACGGATTCAGAAAATTATAAGAACAAACTTTTTTCTTTTAAGAGGGAATTTGTCAAAATCAAAGTTTTATTATGGGAATAACTTACAAGCTGATGCTTCTCTTGTCCCCATAGGATATTTACACAGATGAATCGCTACACATCGATACAGGAGTCACATAGTGTTCCGGGTCGGATATAATAGAGAATGTAGACTACAGTGAATTTTTGTTTGCTTTTAGTGGTGTACGAATGTGAGGTGTGCTAAGGTTTCGTCGAGTCTCTGTTTGAAAGATTCAATAGTTGGTGCACAAACGACGTGAGATGGAAGGTCATTCCAAGATTTGCATACTCTGACTGCAAAAGACTGGCGCCGGCAATCCAGTCGACACTTGGGAATCAGTAGTTTGAAATGATGTCCCCTTAAGTGTACATTTTTCGATAACATGAACAGCGATCGACACGGATAGTTTGGGCTCTGCAGTATTTGATACGTCAAACTCAAGTCTCCTCGAGTTCGGCGGTACTGAGCAGAATATAGTCCCAATGATCGCAATCTCTCTTGGTATGTTGTGTACATATAGCAAGTGAGGCACGATGAATTCCCTCTGTCAAATTGGATCAAATCCTTCATTATTTTAATGTAACAAGCAATCAGTTTATGAAAGTTTCCGACTGAGTCATAACCTGCGGGCGGCTAGTGTTGAGATTAGTGAGACACGAGGCCGGCAAACAGATGGGTTGTGTTGCATCGTGTAAATGTTAGCTGCCTCGGGGTGGCCGAGTGTGCAGCATGCTTGCGTTCTCCCTGCGAGGTCCCAGATTGCCAGACCCCGGATGATGAGACTGAAACCGGATTTGAAATTGAATCAAATCGTCCACAACTTATATGAAACATTTTTTTCTTTATACACCACGTTAGTATGTGCCACCTGGACAAATTAGAGGTTTTCTTTAATCTAAAAACTACTTTTAATGAGAAATTAGAAATAAAAATTATAAAAAAATAAAATAAAATAAAAAATAATAAAAATAATGTTGAGCGTTCCATCAGTGTTGTTTGTTCAACCTGATGACAATTTTAGAAAATTCCATTGATGATAGAACACAAGAATCCGACCGTTTCAACAGATGTCTCTATGCGCAATTAATAATATCGAGTGTGTGTGTGTGTGTGTTTGTGTGTGTGTGTGCGCGCGCGCGCTTCCATGCTTCCATGGTTTGGTGAACGATCCATGATCAATATCAGTTTTACTGTCAATACAAAGANNNNTACTCAAAGCGAGCCATATTCAACATTGTAGGGGCAATTTTGGTTTTAGCTCTTATTTCTATCACAAATACAATACACATTCCGCATTCCCGTTTCCACAGCGCTGGCAGCAAAAGTTCGATCCGAATAAGACGGGGAAGATAATTCTGAATCAACTTTGCAAAATCTTACAAGTGGATATTGACAGTGTGTAAGTTTATCCTGTTCATCCTTGTCCCAAATGGCCACCAGTCTTGCGTTGAACGAACCGTGATTATCCATTTGTTGTGTTATCGATTTTTGAGTGCGTTACTGAGGTTCTTGGGTTGGGGGAACACTCGTTTTACGGTTACACTATCCACCCGCTCCGAGGAAGCGTTTATTATAGATCGCTACGACAATTAACGCCTAGATTAATGGAAACATGGAAAACCTGTCCTACAATCAGTCACGTTGCTCGCAGTTGTGACATTAGAAGTTGACTGTTTCCAAACAATAGAGGTTCAATGTGAGCGCATTCCCAATTTCATAGGATTACACGGCACCAAGAAAATGCGACTGATTCGGTTCTTTTTCTCTTGAAATGGCATTGTATGACATGCATTCCTAGTGTCTCGAATAACGTATCCCCGTACAAATGTGACGTAACGGTTCGGAGGTTCCGTTCGTCGTATGATAAAAGTGCTCGATGATGCTCAGGCTGTCTGAGTTGTGTCGTCTGATGTGATGTGATGTGCTATGATTCCAGTGAAGGATATGATGAAGTTAGTAGTTTTCACCATTATTATCTGCGCGGTTTGGCTCCCACATGGGTTTCGGGTGCATTTTTTTCAACAGACACAAAATGCGCGGGCTGGGAGAAGAGGTGGATTTGTGTGTTCTAGTTTTCCGAATGGGGAACTGAGTGTGTGCGCGCGCGAGAGAGAGAGAGAGAGCGTGCCTATTGGTATGTAGGTATTTGCTCATGAGCAGTGCAGCTGAGAAGTTTCTTTCTGTGTGTTACCGTGGTTTCAGAGCACAAACGCACAATACCTCGTTTGTAATTTATAAAAGAAAAAGAGAAACTGGGATACTGTGAATGTTATATAATGTTATATAATATCTCAATGATCTCTTAAAATCGTATCAAAAAACAGTGGTAAGTCACATCAATGATGCATTTGAGTTTGCTTGTATTTTACAAAACATTGAACTTTAAAGTGACGAGGTTGCTGTCAGTTTTGATGTGGCTTCTCTGTACACAAGTGTTTCCATAAAAGAGAGTTCATATTTTCTACATTCTTTGCTGATATCTGATATCACACTAGGAGAACAAACTTCTTTAACCCCATCCGAAATTACTACTGGTGTGGGAATTTGTCTACTGTCAACTTTATTTATTTTCAAACACGATTTGTACAGACAAATCAATGGTGTTGCCATGGGATCTCCCATCTCTCTCATCGTAGACAACCTCTTTTTACATTCAATAGAATCAAATGCACTCTCCAGTTTTCATATGCCACCACGTTTGTACGTAGGGTACGTAGACGATACTTTTGTCATCATTAAGTCACAACACACACTGGCGTTTCTCGACTGTCTCAACAAACAGTGCAGCTCCATCAATTTCACAATAGAGTCAGAGGATATGAACAGAGTCATCACTTTTCTAGACTGTCACCTCAGGGTGAACGACTCACGCAAATTCACCACCAACGTTCATAGAAAACCGACACATTCGGATAAACTTTTACATTTTGAATCAGCTCATCCACAATGTGTAAAACGGACTCTTACCTCCTCTCTGGCTGACAGAGTTCAAAAGATCTGTAATGAAGACAATGGCCGCCAAATGGAAATGAAACGTCTCAAAAAAGTGCTAAAAGACAATTATTATCCGCCACTTCTGGTAAGATCCCAGTTGGAGGCCAACAAACCAATGATACAACCCAATGACAGAAAAGACCGTGTAGCCTCTATTGGCATTCCATATAGATCAGGCACTTCAAAAGCAATCAGAAAGGTTCTTGGCGATTTCACCATACAAACATTCTTCCGGGTTGACAACACTCTGAAACGCAATCTCGTGAAAGCCAAAGATCCGGTCGAATTGCAAGATAAAAACAACTGCATTTGCAAAATCAGTTGTAAAGAATGCCCCGCAGAATACANTTGAACAAACCAGCAGACAACTTAAGACAAGAATAACCGAACACAAGAGAAAAGAAAAACATCGACCGACGGACCAAGCAACTCTGGCAAAACTAGAACGAGACTCAGCGATCGCTCTTCACGCCATAGCCGAAGGTCACACTATGGACTACGACAACCCAAAACTACTCCAAATCGGATTTCGAACATGCACTGAACGCTCGTATGCCGAAGCTTTGGCTATTAACAGCCACTCAGCATGTGTCAACAGAAATGACGGAATCGATATCCCGAGCATTTCGGCTACCCTAACATCCCTAACACGCGAATCACGACAAAGGTCACGGTGCCACTTGACCCCATCTGATAATGGGAGTTGGTATGACGGACAACGAATCACTCAGTCCACCACACAGACAAAAATACACACGATGAAATATTCGTTAACTTGTTAACTTCGGTTGTAAAACCTGCCTTGAGAAAGGATACCCACGTCGGCGAATATAATTCTCTACCGAAGTCGCTGTGTTATTAACACCATAACATTCACAATAAAACAGTACATGGCGCATAGATTTTTCGATACACTCCTAACACCATTTGGTCACGATGTGTTAAAAAGAAACTGAGATACACATCTGGCATAGTGCTCTCATCTTGAAATATCGAATGGCGGCGAGATGCTTGTGGAAACCGTTGAAAGACCACTATTGATAGTTTGATCATTTCTTGAGTGAACCCGAATGAAGAGCGCATCGCAACCAATAATCCGTCTAAAGCAAAGCACATTGTAAGGTGGTATGTCAACATTAATCAAATCTATCCGAGACTATCCAGTCAAACATTTAGCACTAATGTTACTGCTATTATTATTATTATTATTATTATTATTATTATTATTATTATTATTATTATTGCGTTACAAACGACTGAGCCAAAGTCACCATAAGTCACCATCATCTTATAAATCCGTAATGGACAAAGTTATTTTGTCTTGTGGTGTGCGTCTACGGTTGATGTCTGTTCAACCCTGCCAGCGGTTGAGTGGGTGGTATTTTTTTGTGTGTATGCGTGCCCAACTGCGCATATTTGTCAATTGGATGCCCGAAACAAAAGCATGCCTTTTTGTTTCACAGTCGCGAACTTTATGGACCGAGACCGAAACAGTTAGAGGACGTGGAAATCATAGAAAGTGATATGCCTGAGAAAATCCGGATCACCATTTGTGAACTGATCAATGAGGGCATTTTCCGGCACAAGTTCAAAGATCCGGTAAGCAAAATGTGTGTTATCGTCCACCACCACCACCCCAACCAAGCACCTCTCACTGGAACTGGTTGCTTGCTTGATTGATTGATTAATTGATTTTCTTTTCGTTTGAAATGCGTACCAACTACAGCTGTCCCCGGTTCGAGCCACACTGCTGACAAGACCCAACCAGGTCGAAACATCGACACACGGTCCTGCTGGAGTGTTCTTCTTGTGTTCCTCCAACCCCCAGCTGGAGCTACTGGGCGACCAGAATTTATCCGCTATGCGGCACTGTTTGCTCTTGGGAGCGAGCTATACAGAGGAAGAAAAACATGTTTTCATATATTTATCTCATCACAAAAAGACACATGTGGGCAGAATGTGTACATTGGTAATCCATTCGGATGGAGAGAAGGACAAACCATACCATGTAGTAAAGTGACCTTTGGAGTGACGTAACTCCTAACACGGCCACAATAACTCCATCGCAAATGTCCTTTTAACACATCACTGAGCGTTTAAGTGATGAATGATTATCGCGTCTGTAGAAATCGCAAAGGCCATGATCATCGCTGTCTCGTCAAATTCGGGATCCGATTCTGGTTATGTATGAGTACACTGCCTAAT
>UZAN01044477.1:20835-36064 GCA_900618425.1 Echinostoma caproni | reverse complement strand
TGATGTGCAAATCACTAACTTTTACTTGATCACATTATTCAATCTTGTATACTAAACCAGCATGTTTATTCAATTGGTGGGAACGAAAACGCAAGTGTGCAGTCGAAATGCATCTCTGTCGCACTTGTGAGAACCCATCGTGTGTCACAATTGTCACGTATGCTTTCACATTTGTTTCTCGCAACAGATCGTTTTTATATATCCTCAGTGTATATATGAGTATACGTCTGAATGGTCATGTTCATTCAAAGGGTTTTCCCACTTCGGCGACAAGGGGTTTGATGAGCCGGAACACCATGTTGGATAAATGGAAGTGGCATCTGTTGCTAAACAGACTCTCGCGCCGGTCGACTGTAATGTTTTGCGCTTTACCCACTCTGTGCTTTGGGATTGAAAGAGCCAATAATGTTTGTTTGTTAAACTGGTTATTTTTGTTTTTTCAGAGTTTGTCTCAAATTGTGTTGAAATACTAGTATTTATTGAGCACAAGGTAAATTAATCCTTGTTTATACTGTGCACAAGCTGTCAGAATGATTAAGATGGCAGGTCACAATAAATCAGTGTTGAACCCATTGATTCTGATTAAAACAACAGTTCACACAAATTGAAATCTCACATCGTTTTTGTTTCGAGATCAGCAAGCACTAAGACCTTGACGGAATGATTGAACGGGGTGGGGGGGGCGGGGGGTAAGTGTATTTGGTTCACAACTGTGTACTTTTTCGTGTAATATAAAATTGGAATAATTTGGTTCTGGTTAATTCAATGGGAGTGATTAAGGGCTTTGTCGACTGGAGAGATTCTACAGAGCTTGTTGTTTACATTAGTGCCAAACTTTGAACGAACGCAACCTGATAGGTCTCCCACAAACTTTGTGGAAGTCACTTCATTGAGGAGGGAAACTTGTCAATATGTGTAATCATTCAAAGGTAGACTGGAGACGAAACGTAAGTGATTATTAGCGATCCGGCCGTGTCAAACCAAAGCATGGGAAGAATACCACCGGGTAAAGATTAACTTACATACTGGAAGATGACATTTTTAAAGGAGAAAGCTGGACTCAAACATTGTTTTCCAAAATGAATAAACCGACCAATGGGGTTGTACAGTTTTCCCCAGAATTCGATTAAAGTGATTATTTCTTTGGAATGATCAACCAGCACAAATCATTGACTAAAAGTGATCCGTTTTTTTATAATAACTTGTTCCCCATAGACCCTGAGAATAAGTGAAAGCAGGTTTCCATGTTTCCTATGGTTAGTTATTAATTTGAGAAACTGAAGTATTCGGAATAGTTATCGGAATCGGATAGCGCGTTTTTGGACTGAAAACCCACTGACTAAGTAAGAGGAAACCAAGATGAGTTGTGGATACGGTAATTTCTTTTCCGAAAATCATGCCGATAAATATGACAAGATTCAAACAATCATTGGTTCATTCTTTGATGTGTAGTTGGCAACGGTATGACTCATGTGGTTGCTTTCCTGCATTCAGTCAATCCAACTGATTTCACCTGAGACCACATGAGTGGTTGGAAAATCTGTTTTCCGATTGGCCACGTGGAAGTTGTATCATGGTGCATGCGTACTCGTTGCATATCACCACAGCACCATACGTCTATGAACTTCATTGTAACCTGATAATTCATACGAGCCACTTTCCTTGTGCTGGACGGGCTGACAACAGCTTATTTTTAATGAATACCACACCTTTTGACCCCCATGTGTCACTGTTGCCTCGCATCGCGTATGACGCGGTCGGCTCACTGAACTGGAACTTGTCACTGGGGTCCTTTCACTAAATCCCACAATATGCAATGATGATGAAATCTCAGCCAATGATGAAACACATTCTTATTTTTCCTCGTATAGTGTTATCTTCTGCTTGAGGATAAGTTCTTCCTAAGAACATCTTTGCCGGTACCTGGCTACGAGCAGCGACCTCCAGCCATTTAGGAAAAAAATGAGTATCCAGTTACCATTTCATATCATTGAATTTCGACGTTCTCATTGATACTTCTCTCCCAATCAACCTACTTTTCATGCTATTTCTTGTTTATAGTTCAGAATCCTCCCCCACCCCTAGTAGAAGTGGAACCTGTTCCTTGCCAACGTTATATGATATCATTGGTTTCATGGTGAAGAAGAAGTCACTTGACTTGATTGTATGCGAACGTAAGCAAATTACGGTAGTATTGTTGCCACATATTAGAAAGAAGCTTCATGCAATTGCTGCTAGCAATGCAAAACCCTGATTTATGCCTGGAAACTATCTTGTTCACTTTATTTGAACCATAACATTATAAATTCAGCTACCTCTTTAAGGTAGGTAACAGCTATCTTTGATTTGCGGACAGATCAGTACAACTAAGTGCTCCTAATAACTGCAAAAACGTAAAGCTGCAATCCCAACAGACAGTGACTAATTCAGGAAAGTTAGCAATTGGAATAACAGTATGGATAGGGGTGAATCGGATTACACGGAAGGAAATATCCAATCTCCAACAATTAGTTTCATCAAAGTCTCTAGTTGTGGTGATCAGTTCGACAGTTTTTTTGTCTCCTGGGTATTTACAACAATAAGTCTCCTACTCCAGTCTCAGATGTTCCAAAGATCCGCTATTTGCCTGTTTGTGTGCGAACCGAAGGTAACACTCACAGAACAGTGGGACCGTTGTCAGAATTGTGATTTGATAACCCTTGGGAATCAGATTGTTTGTCCTATCGGTCAGTATAAATGATTTCGGTTTATAAAATACATTAAACTCATTTTTTACTCCACGTATTCTTGGTGTGCAGTCGAAAGGTTGAATTCCATTGTTGCAGTGACTGAGAACAATTTGGTCCCCAAGCAGGGAAGTCAGTTTGAGATTCACATTGTGCCCCATCTGGAATTAATCCTGGTCAAAACATAACTATCAAACTGTCAATAACAGCAACATTCTAACGGGGAAAACTGTTAACCGATACTCGTCATCAGACCATCAATATGACAATTGAAACTTTGAGATATTTATTTACTTAATCATCTATATAGACTTAGCTCACAATCAGAATATTTATCATCAGAGATTTCAAAATGTTATGCAATGAGAGGCCGTAGAGCCAACTCCTCCACATATCCTTTGTATCACAATATACCTAAGTAGACCATTTTTCTTTGTGTTAATCAAATGATGGTTGTTTGAACTATTTGTGCCATAATATCCATTTCAGTGGAAAAAGTCGGAAAGTGTGCGCCGGCCAGGTTGACAATATTCCTACTTGATATCCCCTTTGTAAATATCTCGCACACAGATGTGTCGGGTACGAATGCGAGTTTGAGATAGTAGCCATCGGACAAGTTTAATGCTAGGTGGATGATAAATAAGAAGAAGGATGTTTAAGCCTTTTCAGTGTGAAGTGCAAAACAGTGATTGAATGATAAAATATATATGACCATGTAAAACGATTTCCAAGTATTGGATCTTGATATTGTTATTAATACGAAAGGATGTTTTCCGTAGCACCTTACACTAACTTGCATCTTGTTTTCACCTTATAGCATGAGACAGTTATGACCATATGGGTATAGATCTCACAATCGAAGTGGGAGAATAACATGCATCATATGGGACTAACTCTCTGGTATAGACACGGTCGCCATTGTTTTGTATTACTCGCACTCGTTTACAAGTGGAAGAACACAATCGATAAAATGCATCTCAAATTGGGTTGGTATCGTACGAACGTAAAATTTATAAATCGAATTTCATGAAATTCCTGTTGTATTTCCCCTAAAAATTTAAACGTTCACATGAATAACGAAGTAGCATGAGAGAGTAGTAGTAGTAGTAATAGTAGTAGTGGTAGTAGTAGTTGTTGTTCTTTTTATGGTATCACGAATCCACAGCATATGTGCAGCGTAATGAGGACTAAAACACTTTTGTCGCCGACACCATTTTTCATTGAAACTGATTGTTCGCATATGCTGTGCCATTGTGCGGTCAGTTCTACGTTACGCTTGTAAAACCATAAATCTGCACTTGGAAGACAACAATCGTCTAGCAGTGCTCGATGCTTACGTTGTTTGGCACGGTTTGGATGGTACGTAAGTTAAGCCTATTCGCTGGTAAAATTCGTTGTCATACCGAACTCAGATCGGTAGGCTCCGCCAGCTAGTGCACGTATTGCGTTTGCCCAGCTGTCGTCTGTCGCACTGTGCTTTATTCGCTGTAGTCGCTCCGGGTTGGAGGATACCCCGTACAGGTCAGCAGATGGCGTGGGAAAAAATTATGGAGAAATGCACAGAGCGATTATGTAGAATAGGTGTCTCCCGTCTTCCAGATTTGGGGCAGAAAGACTCTGTAACTGGTAGGTTGGTGACATTAAAAGATATAGAAACCAGCAAAAAGTAGTTGCTCTCTTGTTGTAATCTCCTACCAAACACAACCACGGATTTGATTTACTCCTTTTTGTCCTTGAATTATGTAAGGTTGTAACCTATAAACGAATGTTGTATTTGGCTAGCAAATGAAGCACCGGAAATGAACTTGTTTGACACATTGAGTTCATGATTTCATATTAGGTCAGAATATTTCACAATTTATGTATGCACATCTCGGTTGTGTATTCTGTATGTTGAGGTTCACTCCATTTGCCTCTCTCCGATTAGGCCCCATCACTGTCTATCTTGTGCACTTTTTTTATGTACATTGAAGTTCGCCTCACTGTATTTCTTGTACGATGACGATGATGATGATGATGATGATGATGATGATGATGATGATGATGATGATGATGATGATGATGTAATACTCTTCTCCTAGGTATGAAAATACTCACATTCTGGGTACATGGGCCGAATGGATTTAATAATGAGTTAGCTAGCCGAGACACGTTACAAAACTCATGGAAACCATTTATACCTCTGATTAACAAATGACTACAAATGACTGACACGTGATCTATTTTTGTTAAACTTTACCTCACTAGTGCTATTAGATCCCCCAAAGAAACTAATGTCAACTGCAATTAAAATCTATCATGCTTTTACCGCCTTCTCACGAGTATATTTAGCGTCATCCTCCCCCCGCTATTTGTCTTTTTCGTGTCGTTACATGCGTATCCCGCTAGTTGTTTAATCTATTCAGTTGCCAGACTTTTTCCGAAAAATTGATTTCAATGTACTCAACAGGTAATAGGCATCCGTATTTAACGGGTCGAAGCTCAACAGTCAGACACATTTTCAATCGCCCAGTGTTTGCTAATGATACATCAACCTGCGGCACATCCAGGCTTGACGAGTTTCGCTTTGGTAACAAATCATCAATCATCAATTGTTAACGGTCACCCATTCGTCATGACTTAAACTCGACAGCTTCTTTCGCTCCACCTCGTTATCGCTTCAATGGTCGCCGTTCCGAACCAATGAACCTTTAATGAATTTCAACGACACAAACATGCGCGCATAGAAGGTAGTATCGAATTGATCAAAAGGTAGCCGAATCGCTCTGTCTACGGCATATGGCTTATCGCCACTAAACTTGCAATCCGGTCCCCCATGACCTTTGACCGGTTGGCCGGGTCGAAGTGAACCCGTCTCCCTTTGTCCCCTCCCCCCGGCACCGTAATAGTCCGAGTGTCCCAATGTGGGGACTATGGGGGACTGTAAGGAGGGACCAAGGGTAGTTTACCGTATGTTCGTTCGAGCTTGAACTGAAAGTTCATTGAGCCCTTTCCAATCGGCTCCATAATGATCATCGTTTTCAAGTGTCTGTCAAATCGATTGTGGCTCAATTGGTCTGTCTTTAGATCGGAACTGGAGAAATAAATCTTGGATCTTGATCTGCGATTTCGTACCTCTAGCTAAATTCCCAGTTTTATCGGGCAACCACCACGGAAAATGTCCTGCAGAATTCCTAGTTGTGAATTCCGGAGAGAAGGGGGGGTGGGGGGTTCGCTGGGTTATGCCGCAAAGAGCGGTGCGCAATTAATGTTACCTCCTGATCAGTGTAAGCACTGACAATAATATTTTGTGATAAACTTATTTAAATAAACGATTTCTTCGTCAACGAGTAGGCGATTAATCAAAGAATCCATATGGGTAAATTGAACTGGAATGTGAAAAGATCCGTTGCCTCAGAGGAGTTCAACTACAGACTTGGACGTCTGCTTAGATGTGTTGGTGACGTCTCCTGAGGCTACCGATATTTTCACCATTCAAGTATGCGGCTTTCCAATTTTCCACCGATTGCTAAACTACAAAGTTGAACCAGAAAACCATCACATTTTTATTCCATTCGTGATTTCGAGTTGATATTGCCAAGTGCATCACTCATTTCACCACTGACTACTACAGGTTTTGTGAACTACACACATACATACATTTGCGCTCGCGTACACTAGATTATTTGTGACAGATTATGTGCAATTATCACGAAAACCGTCATAGAGGAATGTGTTGCACATGCTGCTCCTGGTACGGAGAATGTTACCGCCCTCCCCCCCCCCCTCCGGGAGAGATGGTACAGTTATCCGGATATACAGGAGTGCTCACATACAGCAATTCTTCAGACGGCCAATAGTCTGTGAAGGTTAAATCAATATATGAACAAGATTGAGCGTGCTTTCCACATTCATCAATTGAAATGGTCCGTGTTAGCCTGGAATTAAAAACTGGACTGTGTGGTTTGTGATTTGCAAACAAATTGACACCGTCTGATCTGTTACCTCCAGGTGATCGAGGGGCTTGTGATCGTTTAGCGAGGTCCCCCGGTTCAGTCCTCAGTTCGGTTGACAGATTCGTGCTGCGCCTAAAACCTAACAAAATTGAAACAGCTTCTCAGTGTTTACATTCCTATCTCTTCTGAGACATATACTAAATTAAGCTGCCTTGTAATAAAAAGAAACTTTGAAAAAGTGATACAGATTAAGAAAAGAGTTGCTCAGAATAAATCAGGAAACCAATGAGAATAATAATTACTAACTATGAGAAATTTGAATTCCAGTTTATTAACAAGAGAAATTGACACGAACGTTCGAAAACCGAAAAGGTTCCAAAAAGTCACTGGAAGCAGAAAACACAACACAACTTATCTGGGAGTTATGGATGTAATTATCTTTCTTGTCCGTAAATTCCATAACCATGCAAACGGCCAATAAAACGAAATCTATCTCACTCTACAATGTGATCTCTTCTCAGTCTATCCAGGCAAAGCAATACTCAGATTCTCTTGCTTATATGAAGCCTAAGAAAGGAAGCTGCAGCAAGAACATCTGTTGTAGGATAAATATCCCGCGGGGGCCAAGCCTAACTGGGCAACATATGGAGTCACTTATGGAGGTGACCCTCAGAAAGCCTTGATATTTTCATGAACCAATCAGCATTTAATTTAGGAGGGACGGTTTAAATAGGTGATGCAATACGTATGGCACACTGTTCAAGTCACCGGAGAATACTCATGTCTGTGCGGTGCGGTGTGAATAAACGGAGAACGATATCTTATTCTAAATCAGTACCTCAATTCTGAACAAAAATATGTTTTCAAAGTGTATTGTTGCCAGTCCCTACCAAATTCACTAAATATTTTCTGTAATCCAAATCATCACCTGTATCAGACGTAAATACGATCGAGTCAATGTGTGGTCTTATTCGGCTGCAAGAGTAATGAAGTTGGGGTTTAACCTGGCCTTGAGAGATAAGGGAGTGCTTTGCTCGAGGTGTTGAAGGAGCTTCCCATCATGTGAACATCACGATTGTTTTGAAAGTTGGACAAAAAGGACCCGTGAAGTTATTGTGTGACAGAAAAAAGTGACAATACTGGGTTAAAATGGGAGAGGTGTTATGTGTACTGGTCAACATTTGTTTGAGATTGTTATTCCTTTCTGTTTCCGCACCTACCTAGTATTTTAAATCTGAGGGACGAGAAGGTATTAGAGATTACTAATGGAATATAGTGCAATATCGGTGTAAAGAAAATTTTTATTATCGAATTCATTGCTTATAAGTTTAGCTTCTATAATACCTAAGTGTGATGAACAGCAGATGGAATGAACCCCATAGACTCACTGTTTTTAGTGGTGGAAACCGGTAACCTAAGCCCCGGGACTTGGAGTGGTGAACTACATAAGCCCCCGATAGGTTTGACCTGGTACTGAACCGGACGACAACAGAGCTGCCTACCCCCAAAGTTGGTTTAGGGTGGCGGGACTCGAACCTCGGACCATGGGGTCCAAAATACGCCGGTGACAGCGTCTAAACAACTGCACCACCACTTCCGAAAATGTGACAGACAAACACTATCAGTATTCGTATGGAATAAATTCGAACTATTTAACTGGTGCAGCATTTTAGATCCCGAATAAAGGAAAATAATCCGTGTTGTGGCGCATTTGGTAAATTGCCATTTAGTTTGACCGTGAGTTGTGTTCATGTCTCACGAAACGATTGGGTTCGTGATTTGTGTAACCCGCCTCTTTTGTAGATTCTTGGTTAACTCTGTTTAAGGACAATCTATTGGTAGATGGTTTCAACACAGGCCGAGACTCACCTCCCATTCGACCGCATCGAGGGTCCCTCTAAGTTGGAACATCCTGCTGCAGACTCAATCCCGAGCATACCCCGATGGGCCCAAGTGAAGAAGAGTAGCCAAAGTTTGAAAACAGAATCATGAACAAGGCCGTATTTGAGTAGGGCTGAACACATTCACCGATTTAATTAATGCGCCTTATTTCTGCCAGTCCCTCATCATAGGATACAGCTAAAATAAACCCTGTTTGGACACTGACTCTTATGTCGAGGATTTAGATAACGATGAAGACCTCAAACCATATCGGCAAATTTTACCCTTTTTTTATAGAAAACCTTTTTAAATGCGATATGTTCAGCAGATTGCGCATGGATGATTTTATGCTCATGTTTCAGTTTATTTTACTAGGCGCTGTATTTTTAAGCTTAATATTCCTTATTTTCGTCATCCAAACCCAAACGTGCACAATGGCCCAATGCATTTTTAGCTTTAAACATTTATGTACGCGATGATCAATATGCAACCTTAAACTAATCCAAGGATAGTTTACCTATTTATGTTTTACCGATTATTTCATAAGTAACGGTAATAGAAATTATGCAAATTTAGTGAATTAGCTGTAAATCGTTTATTTCTGTCGACCGCTTGCTTATGTAAAGCGTCTCAGTAAACTGAGATAGCGCTTTCATTGGGAAAGACAAGGAAAATGGTTGAGCATACACAACGATTATCAAGAAGGGCAGATAGTTTGCATCGGTTGTTTATAGGTCACCATTTCGGATAGAGGCGGTGTGATAGCCCATACCGGCTCCCTTGCTAATAGCAGTCCACTACAGTTCGACAGGGTCAGTGAGTGCAAAAGCCACCTCGGAGTGCGTTCGGTCAATTTTCGCATCCTATTTAGTTTTATTCTATATAATCAGCCGAACTGGTGAACAAGGAAATTCCAATCAGTCGTACGGTGGATTTGTAAAGACAGGAGTGGGGATCAACTAGCTTTGTTGTACATGTAAATCTTAGTGCGCTAAGTATTCTTATGACCGCGGATCGTGAACAGAACAAGGGGGGCCATGATGATTCCGTATGAATGCAGAGACCACATCACTATTTTATTTGTTTATTTAGTGTGAGCTGTTCTTGTTTTTGTGAGAACCAGCTTCACATCTAATTTGTCCTGGTTGTACTCAGGCTGCACAGCACAGTATTTTTCGAAACACCACATTAAATGACATAGTTGCGGGGAACGGTAGAGGTGATCATGTATTTTGGAAGCTAGTCTCTGAGGTAAAAATAAAGATCATAGACGGCTGTATTATTGTATTATAAATGATTTGTGCAGGTGACTGTGCCTACATTTCAGTCAAAAAATGTGTTCACCGTTACAATGGGATAAAAACTAAAATTCAAATTCAAATATAACAATGATAAAACTTAAATAGGTGATCATCTTTGCAAGTTTAAACTTTGTTCGTTACGGATCTTCACCGTGTCAGTGAGAATACTAAGTAGATAGGGAACCGTTGAGTTATGATAAATCTTTATGCGGGAGGGTAAGAAGCGAAAATTGGATCGGGTTGTAGTGTGGTAACGGCAAGCATAGAAATCGGGATTGAGCAAATGAGTAGGTCATTGAGTATCTTATGAGCGAAATTCTCACATGAAGTGATATGTAAATCACACAATTTTGTGATCAGTGTTTAAAAGAATAAGAGAAACGCGGCAGTATAGTAATGAAATTCTTTCTAAGTAATCCAGGAAAAATAACGGGCGACTAATAAAGTATGATAGGCAAATTGCATTGATAAACAAAGGAACATAAAGTTTCATGCCTCACTCGAAATTGTCGTAGCTTGCATATTTGAAAAGATAAGCGGTGCAGTCTACCAACGCAGGCTAACACATGAGAAGACCACCGTAGATTGCTATCTGTGGTGACTCCTAGGTATTTGGTGGTATTTGTTCTGGTGATGACTGAGGAATCCAGGGGGTATTCGGATCGGGAAAAACGANGCATTCAAAGCATTTAGAAGTTTTCCGCCTGGAGACCGGATTGGTTCGAAAATGATTGCACTTGCAACAAATTGTCGGAAAATGATCCTATGTCCGAATGGTTTGGGATGGCTTGACATACGCCCACATCATCAGCATTCTTGAAGGTCTTGGCTGGTGGGACTGAGGACAAATCACTGATGAAAGTCGTAAATAGGCAGGGGGAGAGCACAGCACCCTGAAGGACTCTAGAACTATTCACTAACGGGGTGTGAATTAGTGCCATTTGCTTTCGTCCTTTGAGTCCTTCCTGTGAAATAATCTTTCGACCATAACAACAAGTTGATGGGGCAACCGAATGATTGTAACTTTCGCGGAAGGAGAGATCGTGGAACGGAATCGAAAGCGGAAGAATAGTCAAGGAGAACACAACGAATCGACTTTGGGAATCATCTAAAGATTTGCAAATAAAGTGCATCATTGAAGAGACGGCATCCAAAGTGCACCTATTTGGCTTGTAGGCAAACTGGAGGGGGTCATCGGGAACAATAATACCAGACTGCAAGCAGGGGAGAATAGCGCGCTCTGAAAGTTTGAGTCCAGAGGAGGTGATGGCGATAAAACGAAAGCGTTTAGATAAAATACTAGATGAAGAGGATTTAGGAATGAGAACACTGGTGAACGATCTCCAGGAATCCAGAATCAAACATGTGTAAATGGATTGGTTAATGGGGGACGTAAACATCTCTGTGACTGAAGCAGCGCCATATTCGAGCATTGAGTAAGACAAACCATCGGGGCCAACTACGTTCGTGCTTTTCGTAGTTTTAAGAATATGGTAGATCTCCTCATGGGTGACCGGTTCTATTGTAGATAGACGATCTGCGGGGACAGGAGATCATTCGAGGGATAAACGAATGCAGGATTGAGGCTGTCCACGTCAATAATTGTTCGTTGTCCGTTTCTTCTGTCCGCAAAGCAATGTGATCCCTTGCCATAGCCGTCTTTCATCTCCTGCACTCAGATCTTGCTTTGCAAATGAAGCATTCAGTCTTTTGAACTTTGCCCTTATTTGCAGTGTGAGTTCTTTGACAGTGGCTATTTTAATGTATCTTGAACGCTAGTTCTTTTTGTCTTCTAAAAGCTTTTAACCGTGGAGAGCATATTGTGCCAGCGTGAACAAAAATTGTCCCCATAGGACAGCATAGATTGAAAATCACGTTATCTGCTTCTGTAAAATGTTCAGCAGAACAGGGAGACTGTTGAACAGAAAACCATGAGGATATAATATCAAGAGATTTTCTCAGGAGAGTCTGTTGGGTGAGAGGTTCAGAATTTTTATGTACATTTGTTTTGTTTGAATGAAAGCGGGGTATACTAATCAAAGTAAACTTTTGGTCTAAGACATAGAAGCATTTCCTCTGGTTGGCGTTAAAGAGAGATCTGATAGACCGAAAGAAAGTAGAGGTTGGGTTGATCCGTGAATAAAATCACCGACAATTAAAATTAAATTATTGTCCACTAAGGGAGCAATGAAAGGAATAAATGCATCTTAGAAAGAACTAATTTCAGTTTGTGAACAAGAAGGGGTAATGTATAGATTTGTAATAATTGTGCTCCGATAAGGGGAAAACCTAGGTCGACATGAAACAGCAAGACAGTCAAAACCATAAGAGGAGAAAACAAGTAACGTTTCGCACTTGCCGCACCAACCTGAGTTAATGTAGATTATTACCACCTCCGGACTTGTCGAAAACTTGCAGAACCAGGTATGTTGACCAGCGAATCGTCTATGTTTTCGTTGATCCACGAGTCCTGTACGTATATCATACACGTGTTTGTGTGCACGCGATGAGTTAGTAGATCCGTGAGTTCAGCCAGTTTGCTAAACAGTGAGCGAATGTTGGAGCTGATTAATGACGGAACCGTCATCTTTACGGGAGTAATGTTTGCGAGCGCAGTCTGCCACCCGGAACGCTTTCGTTTCTTGCTCCGAGCAGTTCGGGCAGAAACATGTGAGTTGGATAACACAGAAGAAAAATAGATATCCTTTAGACGTAGTAATAATTCCCTGGGATACGAACGTCAAGAGAACATGGCAGAAACCAAGTAATAAATTCCAATGTAACAGTGAACACAAACGTAGGGCAGCCAATCGAAGACTATCAAAAGACAAACGATATATCGAACGAGTAATCCCACGAACATATCCAGCCGCCACTCTATGTGCGACTTTTACAAGCTGGCCACTGCTATGCACAAACCTAAATAATATACTGTTCAGCAGCCCATCATCCATGATTACATATTCCTTCACTTGCACATGTTCGGCAAAATATGTAGGACTAACGATGGAAAACTTTGCAAAAAGAATCAGAGAACTTAAACCGGCTTGATTTAGCATGGATTCTAATAAAACGATAACCAGTGGCATTGTGACCCACCTCACCGATACTCGACACCAGACAGACAACAATGCATTTAAAGTCTTCTACAACGTGCTCCAAAATAAGTCGAAGTACTTAAGGTAACGTCACTCGGCAACGCAGAAGCAGTAGTAAACAAAATCCTGAACCCACCACTGTGCAAACAAGAAAATGATTGCTACACTCCATTTGCTTTGGCTCCTCCCCAACCTACGTAAGGAACCGAACCATAACCTCAATCATGTCATGAGGATCCAACTTGGCGTGGTCCCCGGTCACCCCTCTGCTCCATTTGTCCCTATTGAACTTGGAAGACATTGTTTTTCTTTCCCAGTAAACCTCAATGAACGAATCACATTTATTTCTAATTTATATATGAACACGCAACTTTAATTGCCTGAAGTTGAATTTACAAAGAGAAGCTTTTTCGCTCTAAAGTTCTTCATTTGAAGAGCAACTTGATTTAATTTTTCAACTGACAAATGGCGTCATTTTTTGCATTGAGGCTGAAAACGAGCATCGGACAGATGTTGTGTCGTTTTCGGTATTTATACAATAACTCTATTGACAATGAATGCATTTCACAGGTCAAGAATTGATGAAATTTCAAGGAGTGAGAACCATAAACACCAGCGAAATGAATATATACAGTGCCTGGAAATTCCTAATGTTAGTTTTACTCAGCAGTAAATGAGCTGAGTTCAGTCATTAAACTCACGTCAGTTGATTATTATGTTTTGAAAAAGTTGATCATATAACCAATAAAATAAATCGTTTTTGGTTAACAAGCATATATTGTGGTGATTTGAAATGTTCTGCCCCTCTCCTCCGTGATCTTTGCCCTTTTATTATTGGTAAGTAAACCTTATCATGTAACTTGAGCCCTCTATTGGAAACACCAGCACTAACTGTCAGAGTTCACGAATTTCAGCGAGGAGCGTGGGTCTCAAAACAACCGCCCTCTCCCATTATCTCAGCTTGATACACGCCACTCAATAAATGGCACACCGAATATATTCCATGTTTCGAAAATCTGGGGAAGAACCGAATAAAACCTCATTCCGAACAGAACCAACAAAAACCATAATTATTTTGCATGACTTACCTAACGGTTCTGGGAGCACACAACTGTTCGGGTGTTTGTTGACACGTATCCTCGACCATCACATGGTGTCTGAAGCGGATAGAAAGTAAGTGAAATGGTCTCATCGGTCAGGTATGTGCTCGCCGTTCGAGCGATTGGCATGCATCATCTCGTTTGTTGATCCATAGTTGACCCAAACGGTTATCAATCACTAATTAACAATGAAAGAATGGTGAAAATGTACGGATTTGCATCGGACCCCGGACTTCCTGGAACTCTGCATGGTGCAAGATGGAAGGACCAGCGAAATAATACGCTGTTGGTAAAAACAAATGATATATCCTATTCACCGGAACCAAACACATACACAAAAATAGGTCTGATTACCGCGATCCATGCTCACAATTGCCAAAGTATAAAGAAGTGCCATCCGAAGGCTTGAGGTTCGTGAACGTTATTCATTTGACTCTGATTCACATTCTCTAAATGTCATTGGACTTCTGTGAAATGTGGACTGTCGCAACAAAAGATATTTCGATATCTTTGGAGAAGTCCCATTGTACCCTGATCAACCCTACCAGTGGAATGTCTTCCCCAGTTCAGATTTTATTGAAAATGTATAGCCTGAATGAACAATGACTGGGCACGGTTCTTTCGATGATCAACTCCTATCAAAAAACTTGTCTGGGGTGTGTAGTGCCATACCGGCACCGATGTGGAACCCAATTGAGTCTTGTCATGTGTAATGATAAAGTAGGGTTTCATCCTTGACTTCCTGAAAGATACAANTGCTCATCCAAACAGTTGTTTACTTTAAACCATTCCGATGGTGAACATCAGTTCAAGCTTATCATCAGAAGGACTGGCAACACGGAACCAATGATGATGCTACAAAGCGAATTCTCTGTAAACATCGAAATATCCTTTGTTATGACCTCCTCATTTTCACAGGAAACCAGTCATTGCCAGGGGGAGAGTGACATGCTGATTGTGAATGGAGGTCAAATGAATGTGGTTCACGGAACCCACAGAACCTCTGGTAGCAACTCTTTGTACATGAGCAGTTGTGAGCACGGGGTGCGACTGTCAGATATACTCATAAGCTTTGTCCTGGTAAAACGGGATTCTTGCTTGTTAAACAATAATGCAACCACGATACCGGGAATCATCGTATACATCTGCTTCATACATTAGTCACAAATCATATGCTCAGTGCTGAAA
>UZAN01044477.1:0-10484 GCA_900618425.1 Echinostoma caproni | reverse complement strand
TTATCCTCCATCAATCCGGTCCCACTTCGCCCCCAACACAGCACTCTCCTTATCCCTCACAAGAAGAATGAATCTGCTGACGCAGGCCAAGGCCGTCTGTGATCGAGACAGAAAGAACCTAACGTTTTGTTTGTAGGAAAGAACACTTTGTGAGCTTCAGACTAAAAGCGACGGTTGTATCCGATTTTACTATTTTCTCCGCTATCAAACTATGAATGTGATATGTTCATGTGCCTGACAAAATCCGAGAAGTGGTCAAGGGGTTTAGGTGAACGCCTAACTGTCGTACTCGTTTGTATGAAATTCATCTAATTATGAATAGCCTCGTCCCTGAGACAACCGATCTGCTCAATTAGTTTTAGTCAAATTGCTATTGCTATTATTATTATTGCTATATACTTTGTGTAAACATTTGGCTCACATTCTTTGCCACACATTTATGAAAAATGGCAACTACAATCATGAATTAGCAATCATCATGAGTTCAGTATCTGTTACTTGGAACTGGCCTTCGTACTTTCTCATGCACGTCTTCAAACATAAGCAAAAGCAAGTCCCGAAGTTGGAAATGATTTTTAAAAAGAAACTATGGTTCCTACAGTTCGGCGTCAGTCGTTGATCTTACCTAATGGTAGTAGTCATTTATGCCTTAAAGTTAATCTGTGGCATGCACATCAACGTCTGCGAAATTTGAGAAAGTGTCGATAACCAGAATGCAACAGAGGACACAATCAATCTCAAAAATTAAGCATGCATTCGANGAAGTGAATATCACATGAAATTCACATGGTCAGTTTTCTTTGCAGCCCATAGATCGGACCGTGTTATGCAGTGTCAATTAGCAGCTGAGTTATGTAATAGAAATTTGTATTTCTGTACTCAAAACCATACTGTTATTACTTAGTTTAATATCCACCTCGTTGTTTTTCAAACCTTACCAGACGCTCTGCTCACTTCAAGGGCAATAAGACACTTTTCTTGGGATAAACAAGGCCAGGGAAGACGACATGGAGTGGGTGATACACAATTTCTCTCTCGAGTTAATCACCATTTGTCTTCATTCAGTATCGCCTTTAAATCTGATCGTTGACGTATAGCTGCTTGAGGCTATCGCAGTCGTGCTCTCTACAGTGCCACTAACCCCCTCCCACTGTGTCGATCCCTTATAGAACGTGAACCTTTTACTCTCACTTTAAACTGTGGACCAAATTCGATACTTTGCGCCATTTCATGAAAAATATTTGGATTATCTTCGTCTTCCACACAAAAATCAATTTTCTTTTCCATTCCAGAATTTCATTCATCTCAAACATTCTCAGTTTGCGAAGCTCGAGTTCACCCTGTATTTGAATATTGTGAAACCTCAGCCATCGCTTTGACTCCTTTTGCGTAGATTCAAGGTAAGACTTTTTGCTTAATCAGCGATTTGTCCCTAACAATGAAATCATAATTATAGCCGACTGTCGGACAGTCACCATATCCCAAATGCAGCTAAGTCACTTTCTTATTTTTTGAATACAACTTGCCTTTTCCACCTCACTCCGAAATACTACTCCTCATGGGTTCTGCAATAAATAGACTAGTCAGTCGTTTAATCTAACTGTTCTCCTTATGATGCACTTTAAATTTCAATTTATGTTTTCCTCTAAAAATTATTAAGTTTGAGCACTGTTTTGTTTTCCATCTTTATTCCAAATTACAATATCCGGGTATTTCAACGCAGAATAAAGATTGTGCTAGTGTAAAAGTTCTTTTCGTAATCTGACTTACAGTATGTCACCGAATAATGGGCTGACTCTTTTCTGTATTCCGTTATGTACCAAAAAGCGTAGTTCCATACGCTGCCTTCTGGATGACGAGACGAAATTGTATTACAGGTGAAAGAAGGATGATAACACCTGAGGGAGACATTACTGAATATTTAATTCGATCTAATGAAAATGAAACGATTAAACGAACTAAAAGTACGCCAGCTGGATCATTGAACAATTCATCAAACTTTGTGCCAATAGAATGGGTATCTCAGCTGTCAGTGTAAGTAGAGTCTTCCGTGCCACAGTGAAAACAAGTTGTCGCTCTGTGCACGTATTGCTACTTACGCAAACGGGATTACAAGGCCATGATCAAAACACCTGAAAGACCAATATCACGGTCATGAGGGAATGGACCGATTTCTAATTCCATTATTGCGCACACCAGGTATTTGATCTAATTTCACTCGCGCTTCTGAAGCTTTGATCAGGTGCCGCAAAATATGTCGAGCTCAGTTCGGCTTTGGACACTAACAACTGGCAAAATAAATATTATCAACTTCTCAAAACTCAAATTCTGCTCGAAGATAAATTTATTTTGATAACTCACACTCGACCGGCAGATACATACTGTTGTGTCTCCATATCCATCCTCTTATGATTTGAGCTGCTAATCAACACCCGTAATGAGCTGATAGAAAATTTTGTGGACTGTGAATTTTTGAAAGTAAAGCACAAAAATTCATTCAAATAGGTATCCTTAAAAGGTTTCCCTGCCTACCGTTGATAATAACCAAACCATGGTTACTCATGTATGTATTTCTGGAAAAACCATAGATTTGCGAAGTCGGTCAATGGCCCCCTTTCCATTGACGTTTGTTAGACAAATATTTTTATTTCTGCATCCAAATTACAGAGTAACTGATAATTCTAGTCTTCCGTGGCATCTCTTCACAGACAACCAATACAACCGGTAACCTATTGGCCACGGTGACCTCTCAGATGTGTGCCGCCTCATGTGAGCCTTTACATGCGAGCAGCTGCATCACGAATATTGTTACTGATTGATGCATATATTGCCTATTAAAGTCAGCACCGATATTCCCTCTTTCTTTACACTATCAGGTAACTTTTTCTTTGTGTGGATTTTACACTACCGTACCTTTTCAGTCCAATTGCAGAGTTCCGTCAAGCTCTTTAATGTCATGTCACTGTTCAACTCAAATCTTTGTGAAATATGCCAGAATCAAGTTGCTGATCAACCTTTTCTTCTATTTTGAACTATAAAAACCCTGTGATTTCACTTAAATAATTGTATTCGCTGGAATGGAATATAGAATACGAATACTTAAAACTTGAATGTCATTGGTTGTTATTAAATGTGTTTTGTGGATTGATGCTGAGTTAGTTACCAAACCAATTTTGGAGGCCAGACTTCGGTGCCTGTGACGAGGGCACGTGTGGTATGACACATCGCACTGATTACATAATTTATCCAGGTGAACCAAACTAAAGTCCCAAATACACAATAGCCTCATGTCTACTGTTTACATTTCACACAGAAAACGTTTTCGGCCTGACAGCCTTTCGAAAATAGAATATTTCAAAAACCAAATTTAAAAAATGCATGATTGTCAACTTCTACATTTCGTACTTGACTTAAGAACATCACAGAAATTTCCACAATATCAGATCCAAATTTGGATGTTATTGAAGTAATTGTGCATCATGCTCATAGTATTAGATCCGTGAAGGAAAACATTTGGATCAGCCATGACGATGACAAAACCAAAAACAAGTTTATTTTTTGATGACGACGTTTCGACCCTCTTGGAAGGCCTTTATCAAGTCAATTCATCACAGAAAGCTTCATGCTTATCTCATGGGTGCTTGATCTGTCTGCGTCATAACTCGAAAGGGATGAGTGATCCTTCACAGCACACATTCTTGGGATATTTACCAAGCAGCCTGGCTAGATCATCCGCGTTATTCCCTAACACGGTTGGAAGTCTCTACATTGCTTTCTACCGTTTCACAATTTCACGCTTCGAGCCCGCTTTCCTTCCCGCCATATTCACCCTCGTGACGGTGATTTTGACCACAGATCACTTGTTTCATCTCAACTACTGTTATCCGAAACCAGCACTATTGCAGAGTTTCAAATAAGAAGCGTTGTTGTGAATTTAGTTTCCAATCACTAAATTTCATGATATATGAGCATTTGAAAAGTGGCATTCATATTTTGTGCGATCTTTACCGAGGTGCTGTGGTAAGCCATTCCCTAATCGCGTGATTCCATTTGCACTTCAGGTTGTATATGTGTGGAAGTGCGCGCTTACACATTGGTTGTATGCATTCAGACCTTTATGGTCCGTCGTCATATTGGAACACTTTCGGTCTGTTCACTTTTCCCGGGAATTGGATGCACACACACACGCACACACACACACATACACACACACACACCTCAGCTCAAGCTAGGTTCTGTCTGCGTTGAAGTGGGATTCTTGCGCGTGCGCATGTTAGCGTGGGCATGAAACCGTCTACAGACACGTATACACACACACACACACACCACAAACTTTAGCCGGATTACCAACCCTCTTGAAACGTGCAACATCTGACTGAGGTAATGGTTGAAAGGCTGTAATGAGTATCAGTTATCGCAGTTAAACCCCGCTTATCACTTGTTTTTTCAAAGCCCCAGATAAGCCAAATGATGAACCGGTTTGGGAATCTTCCCACCGAATTCGTTGCATTTGCGAGCATCATTACGAGTTGTACATGTCTAAAATCAATGTTTTGATCATTTCATGTACCATAAATGCCTCAGTTACCTCCCTCTTTGATATTCTTCTTACAGTTAACATTGCCAAAACTTAAAGGTGATATTTTTACATGATCATCTACTGATCGACATCATGAGACAAAACTCTCGACCTAGAAGTACATTTCAGTTTCCAGTATCTTACATGTAATCGATAGCAATAGCTGGAGAGAATTTATTTCAAACTTTATCACCCACGGCAATGTTCTCTCAGTTCTCTTTTGCCACTGTTTGGATTTGCGCTACCTTGAGGGTCACGACAAAATTCGTAGCAGATGGAAAGTTATTGCTAAGAAAAAAAGGTTTTGTGCAAATAAAGCATTGACAAACTGAAAGTGCGTTGCCTGTCTCATGCCTATGATTCACTTTTATAAATAAATTCTAAAAACGTTTTTTACCGATGCCTTGTTATTTTACATATGGTGCACCAGCAACTGTAGTCGAAATCGAGAAGTCGCATTTACATCAGATACTTAACTAATAGGAGAAACAGCGTAAGTGGATACTATCATAGATATATTGATGTGAGGCCCTATTATATTCGATGGCGTAAATGAGGNCCCATTTCTGTATTTTCCGAAACAGTCTTTGCATGACCGCTGCCCCCTTCCTGAAAGTGAACTGTACACTTATATATCCAATAAATAAAAAAGGAGTAAAAAGACATCATCACATTATCATGACCAAATCTGACGAAATCAGGGTTTCGCACGAGTTCGATTAATAATACCAGTATTTGGTCGTCATAGGTGACCCCAAAACGGAATTTTTCAGTTCTTAAAGTTGGCACAGCACCTTTCCTTTGAAAATAAAGCAATTTAACTTGGAATGGTCTATCAAGAAAAAATAATCAATGACCCCATGGTCGGTCGGTGCAAATACGCAATACCACTAACCACAAGGAAGACCGTTTGAGAACACAGCAACTGATCACAGGGATGAACAGCACAGTTCACGGGATATAAGATACGCGTTGTTATCATGTTCAAACCCATGCTATAAATTCAGGTACCTCAATCTGGTCTCCATTTCACTATGATGGGTCATTTCAAAAAATTCTATCGTTACTTGGGTGGATTTATTTATTATTCTACATTTCCATTATTTGGAAATATTGACGGAGCACAACTCAACGCCGTTTGTCTTCCATCGAGACATTTCAGCCAATCCTGTCGTTAGCTATATATACAGTCACTTATTGAAGACGAATTCGAGTAGAACAAGTTTTAATAACCTTCCGGCAATGAATTAGGTAGTACACCCGTGTTTTGAACTTGAGATTTCGGATTCAATTCTCAGAAAGCTGACACCCAACAGTACCCTGGAGAAATGGGGCAACTTGGAAATGTGTCGAAGTTCTCGATTTACGATCTACGTATTTCCAAACAAAAACATACCAGACTTTGAGATGTGTAGTCATTTCAGGCATCCGTTGGGCGGGTCTTACTCAACTCATGTTCACCTATTCTGTACGATCGAAATCCTTTTGAACTTATCATGAAATGACTAACAAAGACTACTTCTTTTTGTCCGAGTTAGGACTAGCCAACAGTGCGCAGTTTTCGTGTGTCTCAGTTGGGGCCTGAAACATACGAACACAAACGATTTTCAGTGTTCAATATTATAAACCAAGATGAAACAAGTGCCCAGTGCTCTTTGCGGAGCTGACAGGCGATCCAAAGCAATATCCATATGTTTGAACCAGTCAGTTTAAAATCAGTTGTGATCAAATTGTGTGATCGGCAACAGAACATTGATATTGGATCTCAATTACTTTTATGAACCAAATTGAGCAGTTGAGGCGGGGAGCGGGCGGGAACTTCGCACCCGAAGGAAGAACCTCCGAGTTCGACTTTTCTCACAAGACAGACAATTCAGGGATTGTATGTTCGATTTTATGATTTATTGTGCTTTAGACCACTTAATAATCGATAAAAATGAAACTTAATATTACTTAACCAGTTAATGTTGATGTGTATGCCGAGGGAATTTTCCGATTAACTAGACTAATTAAATGGTCTGAACATTCGATGTGAGCAACTATCAAACATTGTCGCCAAGTCACTTCATTCCGTGGTATACTCACTGTTCTCCTCCTATAAAATCGTCGTTTTGAACATCCTCTGTTTCTCTAACATGCACTTCTCCTGGATCGCTCCCCGCTATAAATCGCGCCTTGAAGAAAATCTTGTTCGACTATCTGTTTGGATTTGCATTCGCTTTGTTGATTCTCTTGTCCAGAATCCGACACGAAAACTGAAACATTCTGCCGTTTTCGAAGTCGATTATCATCCCATCCTCCGACTGTTCCTCCTCCGCATCCTCCACGAAAAAGATCTCTCGTGCTCTGATTTTTTTTGGGCCCCCTCACCGACGTTAGAATCACGATTTAGACTCAGCCTCACATTGCACGAAACGAATTATTTGAAAAAACCTACCGATAAGTCGACTGGCTCAGATAAACGGATCGGATTTAGTAATTCATGTTTTTTTCGAATAAAACGATAATGTGCATTGCTATTCGGATAGTCACGGAATAGACTTAATTACTGTTGTTATTTGTTATGCGGACGATTGTGTTCCTAGGTCCGTGATGGGGTGTGTGTGTGGTCAAAATGAACGATGAGGTAAGACTGACGATGAGGACACTGAAGGATAGGATTAATTTTTGTTTTGCCAAATCACTGCCTATATCTATTGACCGCATGGTGATGCTGGAAAGACGTTTTACTAGAGTTTATCAAGGTTTATGACAAAGCTGACTGCGGTCTTTTGAGGGCTGTGCCGACAGATTGATTGGTTTTTATTAGCACAAAGTATCACGAAAGACAGGAAATCCTAACAAATGAGAGCCTCAATCATGCACAAAAGCACTTCAAAATCTTGCTCAAGATCGAGGCACGTTTTCACCATTATTGAGGGAAGGTACTTTGAGAAATGGTCCTTCCAAACATGCAGTTAGTTGGAATTCGTGTGAAGAACCGTAGTACTGCTGAGTGGACTGGAACTGTATGTTGAAGGGCGTAGTTGGATAGCTCAGACTGAATATTCACATGAGGCAAGTAGCAGCTGCATACAAAGAAGGTTGGGGTGCAGGTTGCTCTCGAATGACCAATTTCACTGTTTGCGATTGATGTACTCAACCACAGGAATCAGGATTGATTATAAGATGTGCTATTCAAAATCTCTAAGGGACATGGTTATTTGATGTATAAATCAGACTAGCATAGCAACCATAAACTTTTATGCGAATCGCAGTGCAGTTTTATCGCTTCGACTTCCATTTAGTAATCATCTATTCGCACCAACATATAAGAATAACCCATCCAACTTACAGAGGCATATGGCATCCACCAATTAGCATGTAAGCTGACTGCTCCGACAGGTTTTCCTTAGAATTCACCGGAGTCCGCCGAATGAACATCTAAGACAAAGTTAATTGTGCAAGTGGATTTTTGGCAGATTTGAAGTTTTTATGGTGATTGTGAAAAGTTCAGTAGCCTCGGTGGGATTCGAACCCATGCATGGACGCCACCTATGCTTTGTACGCGCATGCTCTATCATCTGAGCTACGAGGACACACCGATAGCACATGTGAAAAGATCATTGTTTCATCCTATTTGGTCCCAAATCCCCATCAGATAATTCATAAAAGTGCTTCACGGATTGTGTTCTATTCACTAACCGCGGTGATTTCGTCCAGTTAGTTTTTAGCTGCCAACACTGAAGAAACAATGGTTGGTGCAAATCCAGTTGTTTTGGCGTGTGTCTCATTCATGTCAAGAGAATGTGAGGGCTGCATTAGTTAGGATATACTGGCCCTTCCAAGTCGCCTTCCTGTGCAATTTAAAAATGGAAAACGACAACAAACTGGCATTTCTAGACGTCTGTCTGAGTCGTATTGCGGATGGCTCAGTGCAACGATCATTGCATAAGCGACGACTTGGATAGGCCAATATATTCACTTTCGCAGCTTTGGTATCGCTCAAAGTGAAGAGAAATTTGGTACGCTGCCTAGCAGATAGAGCAAGAAAAATTTGTAGTGAGGACACAATAGAAAAAGATCTCTTTCTCTTACGTACTATCTTCATACACAACGGCTATCTAGAACGATTAGTTAGCAAGATGATTCAGTGCAGTGGAGATATTGTGAAGAAGACCAAGTTCAGAAAGAAGTCGGTATTAATTTCCTTGCCGTTCAATGGGGATACATTAGCAAAAGTAATGTAAAGGAAACTATTGGATACTGTTAGTAATACCCATGCAGCAAAGCTCAATGTTTTGTTCACGTCCCAGCCAATTGTGTGTTTACCGCTAAAGGACAAAATACCGGATTCTGCCGCCTCATTTTGTTCCGTGCAGGAGTTCTTAACATATTCGTGTTTTATTTTCGCATAAATTTCACTTTCCCTCTCGCCGAAAAACAACAGTCATAAACAAGCTACCCTGGGGCTTTATTCCATATAACTATGTATTATGCTCTGCACAAAAGTCTAATTCTGTCAAAAAGCCATTTCGGTTACAGCTCAGTAATAAACCAAGTGATTTAATCTGCTTCCCTCCAGCCCACATGTAAAGCTGTGGATCATATAGTAAAGTACAAATGATCAAGGGAAAACAAGCACTACAGCTTATCCGTAATGAAACTCTGACAGAGAAAAGTAAGGTCTATGAACAAACACAGATCACGTTTTCGTATTTACAGTTGGAAGATCTAGGATATGTAATCGACGGTAAGCAGATGAACGACTTCGTTTCACATAAATGTACGCCGATCGAAATTTGCCTGTCACGTGACGTACAGATCGTGTGACCACAGTGCGTAGCCGTCCAACAGCTAGGTCAGTAATGGAATACGACGGATTCACCATGGCCTGAATTACAAGTGAACAGACTGAACACAATACAATTCCAAACCTGTGGTCTATGACGTGAGAACAATGTTATTTGAAATAGTGTATTTCAATTAGTACTATATTTCATACTTTACATCTCGCCCTGTTTGGTTTTCATTGACTGAGCAGCAGGGAATATTCACCCATCAAGGTGTCTCTAGCAAGTAATCGATTTAAGTTCCTCCGCTATAAGCGCACCTTGTTTGCCGGAGCCTAGAATCGAACGGAGTATACAAACCAGAATAATCTCAAGGCTCACGTTCCATCCCGAATGTTGAAAAGAGGTAAATCCGAATACCAACAGTCGTGCTTGTCTATGGGGATGTGAAAACCAAAGATATGTACCCTATGCTATTTCGCCTGTTCGCCGAGCTGGGCAATTTGTTTGCAAGCGTTTCATCACCAGCCGAGGTGACATCATCGGTGCTTGTGAAGTGGCAGTTTTCTGCTTGTGTCCGTTCGTGTACATATGTGTTCTTCTCCACCGAACATTGTTGTCCCTTGTTCTTATTGTTCGACTGGGTTCGCCGTTAAACTGGTGCGTGGGGGCGAATTTGGTAGGGGGCGGGGTGGTTGTCCATCCGTCTTGATAACGGTTTCGGTCCGTGTTGAGTGTTGAGAAATTTAGTAGAACGAAATGCATTCTTAAAATTGTGGAAATGACGCAAGCACAAACCAAGGAACCGACATATTTACGGGAACACTGGAATTCATCAGATAGGTTGATAACCCTTTTAGCCAAAGATAACAATGAAAACCGAAACAAGCCTTTCCCGAGATTAATTTGAAAAGAAAAGACCATATTGCAATACTGCACGCTTTATGTCCAGGACGATTTCGCTGCATCTCAACATGGTGCATACTGCAGAAAATACAATGTTTATATAGGGTTTTAGCATAGCAACAGAGTGAGGCAAAATACATTAAAAACAGACAACACATGAAAGAGGGAGGGGTAAAAGGACCATATCACCAGGGTAGGGAGAGACTAACATACAGTTCTTTTTGCTG
>UZAN01044476.1:16551-28112 GCA_900618425.1 Echinostoma caproni | reverse complement strand
ATCATTTTCCATGTATCCCGACAATTCCTGTTTGCCAGCAGTGCATGCACATAAGCGGCGTTTACTCTCCGCATTTCAGCCTTGATTGCTTTTGAGTAGTCGCTCACCAAAGAATACTTTTTCGCCTTGAAAGCTTGTTCTTTCTTCCGACGCAATCGTTTAAGTGTGGGGGACGAAAAACGGTCTGACCGTATGTATAAAGTTTCCCGCGGGCAGCACGTATCATAACAGAACTTCAAATATTCAGTCAGGGTATCATAAAATATAGAGGGGTCATNAGAGAAATCTGTCTGATCTAATATATCTTTTAGTCTAGCAAGATTTTCGGGTTGGCATTGACGCCGACGAAGACGACGATCACGATGCCGAGTGTAAAACTGGTGATTGGATCTACTGTAGATCGTGGGAGATAACTTCAGTGTTGCATGATCAGAGGTGCCAATAGGGGAAGGACAGCGCAAGTTAAATAAATTCAGGTCGTTAATGAAACACAAATCAAGACAAGTCTTGGGTCTGGTCGGAAAATTACCAACGTGTTGTAGTCCAAGGGTTGTCAAAACGTGACATCAAACCTATTGAAGTCATCACACACGATGCAAAGCGAGGAGTCTACGTAATTTAGCAAAGCGGCGGAGAAAGTATCTGTGAGCTCGTTAAAATGATCAGTGGAACAAGAAGGAGGGATGTAAATGTTACCAAAAATAATGTTTCGGTAGTTACTGAGGTGTTTAAGTCTGCATTTGTACAGTGAAGTACTGATAAAAATGGTAAAATACATTAAGACTCGTTTGCCTGATTTGCACCAATTGTATGTTGTAACACCACCGCCTCGTTTGTGAACCGGAACGGGTCGGCAAACTGGGCAGATGGAGAAATTGTCAATTTTGATCACGTTATCATCAATTTCGTTTTGGAGCCAGGTTTCCTGAAGCATTACGACTCCAACTTTTAAATATTCACGTCTCCTTGTCAGATCTATTACTTCTGCCATGTTGCCAAGAAGGGAGCGCACATTTTCACTGATAACTGCTGGAATGCAGATGTCTGAAACTGATCGTTTGCGTAGTGCAACCTGTCATCCAGCTCTATGTTTTCTGGGAAATGTTTTGAGATTTCCGTAAATTCTCCTCTCCTCGTTACGAACCGATTTGCCAAAAGAAGGTAAAATCCAGTGGCCAGAAGTTCGAAGTTGCTTCATGAAAACGGCAGAGTATTTCACGGAATTTAAGATGACCATAATCACACAACGTTTCTATGGCAATGAAGGACGTGTATCCCAGATAAATCCAGTGAAGAGTGATTGTGTAGTTCCGAGTCCGACGATGTAACGGACCGCGTGGCCAATTCCGAATACCCCGCCTTCAACGATCGTACAATCAACCAATACTGGATGGGGTTTACCGTTACAAAACGGCAATTGTTCTGAATCGTGCCACTCAAGTAGAGATACTTTCGAGATTTTGCGTACCATAAAAATCACATCCAATGCTGGTCCCTCATTTTACCTTCTGAAATGAGGAGTCTATTCTCTCTATGAAATATAAGCGTCATTTTCAAACACTTTCTTAAGAATCTGCTCCCTACCAGAGTGTTGGAAACTGGTAACCATTGTTCCCCATTCCCAAATCCTCTACCTAAACCGCTATAACAGAACGCTTTCGCTCCATCGCTTTAAATTCTGTTGGTCTTAAGTTAAAAGAACGTATTATCCTTACGCGCATTCAGTCCTCACTTGATGTCCCGTACGATTTTCTTCAGTTTACCTTCAAACCAAACAGATGCAAGCTAGATTCAGTTTCCTCACTTGTACATAAATCTACTAAGTCCTTGAATGACTCTGCAAAATCTTTTCGTTATATGTTTCTAGACTACTTATCTGCTTTTAATTCTATTCCCCGTTCTCTTCTTCTTCGTAAACTGGAGACCTTCGATTGTCTCAGGAAATCAGTAGCTTGATTTGTCGATTACTGCTCCCGGAGAACTCAGTGTACCAGGTTATGTTGGAATAAATTCAAACCATTGGTGAACAATTCTGGGGTACTTCAAGGTGCAGTGCCTTCTGCACACTTAGTTCCTATATAACACCCCTAATTCTCTCTTCAAGTACCGCTGACAATGTGGTTTTGTGTCAGGCCGTCTCCGATTCTTCTGGTCTTTCACAATTTTCTGACAACTTGGATAACATTCAATGTGTTTCCGTCACATCTGGCCTATCTCTTAATCCCTCCAAATGTTTCCAATGTCTCTTTACATTATCACGCTCTTCTATCGACTGGCTCTGAACCAGTATCCCGGGTCAGGTGTATTAAATATCTGGGTTTTTTTTATTGAAACTAATTTTCATTGGACATCTCACATTCAACATATCATTATTCTACTTCAAAGACTTTCCTTTCATATCCGTAAAATTCATCAGTCTCGAATTCCATACTCGTTCCATTAGACCACCAACAAACATTCTGGATGGAACACAATGTAGTGAACAAGACTTGTTTCCACTGATTCGTTTTCTTTGGCCAATACATCACAATTTATATAACTCGATTAAAATACGGGAGTGCCCTCAGGCGGCAGCTCAAAGATAAAGTTCCTATTTCTGCTATCTTATTCTGCGTTTACCCTATCACTTCTTCCCATAGAACAGTGTACATCGGTCACACGAGCAGACACGTGACTCAGAGAGAGAGAGAGAGAGTTCGTGAGCATCATCCTGCTGATGTGTCAAAGTCAAGTACGAATGCAGTCTGTTCACACCTGGTTGAGTCCGGTCATTTAGTTGACTTGACCGGAGCGTTTCTTTCCCCGGTACCAGGTTTGTGAACAATAATCTAAGCGGATTAAACATCGCATCCTGGTCATAGCGGAAGCAGTAGAAATTCACATTCACAGTCTATTTGCGAAAACATTGTATCTCCCAGGCCCCTCCCAATCTTTAGCAAACTCGGATTGAACACCACACCGGGAACAGTAGACATTATTCATATTCCTTCAAGTTTATTAATTTATAATTTTCATTTACTTTGTAAGTAGTATCTCCGTTTTACTTTACTTTTCATCTGTTGTGCGCTTGTAATCTCCCAAGAAGAAAGACTTCAAGCTGTTCCGCTGTCGTCATTAGCCGTGTCTCTTCAGTCCCGTTGGAGGAGTTGGTAGCTAACCTGTGCAAACGTCATCTGAGTGCATGTGAAAAGTTTGCATTCACACACGCATTTAATTTCCTGTCGTTCCCATCCGTCAACGGGATCCAAGTATCGTTGTGTTCCCTATCGAATGAACATATATCTACGGTACTCTCTTTAGCACGTATTCAAGTTAACAAAGAACAGGTTTTCACAGTTTTGTGATGACCGACTGGACACTGGACAGCCGTTTTGTCCTGTTTAGGTCTCGTCAGCAGTGCGTACATTTGTGCCCCTGTCAGGACCCGAATTGCGAACATTCGGGTTGGGACTTCAAACCCTTACTCCCGAGCTAAACGGTCGACGGTCAATCACATTGTGCGAATGGCACAATCAATTTAGAGTATCAAGCTTGGATTAGACCATTCGATTGTTCAGAGACACCAGTTAAATGCATTTAAATGCGATGACCGTCTACATCGATTGAACTATTGGCACCGGGTGATAACCGTCGACCGTGTAACTCATGGGTAAGGGTTTTAAGTCCCGAATGTTCGCGATTCGAGTCCTGACAGGGACAAAAATGTACACTGCTGACGAGTTCCAAACACGATAAAACAGCTATCCAATGNNNNCAATGCATTTTGTCGGCCATCACAAAACATTTCCATTGCATTTATATGCTTTTCCCTCGTGGGGAATTAACGATCTCCCAAGAAGTGAAACCCATACCTAAGACCATCAAGAGTATCTGGTGCCTCGGTGCAATCGAATTGTCTAATCCATTCCTGATCCTCTAGGTTTTCACAGACGTTTTGGGACATTTTCCTCCTTCCCTACCTAGTGTACAATTTTAACTGACTGAAATGTAAGTTTTACGGATAAATTAGTCATAATTACAACTGCACTGGTTCACTTAAGGTCGAGGACTGAAATCACAACAGACCACTTTGTAATCAAACCTTTTTCAACTTCAGGTGAATCTGTTGTAACCAATCCTATTCCACTGGTACCCCACAGAAAGTGATTGGCGTTTCGGCCGTCAAACACGTCACCGATNTGATGTCACCGTGACCAAACAAAAGTACTTTTTGAATCAGTGGCCAATAACGATTCCAGGTTTCGGTGGGGTGGGATTTAATTGTTCGTCCTTCCCCCCCCCCCAACCCGGAGACTTTATGTCCATTATGACCGTTTATCGAGTGAGCCCGAGACGAAGTGAACGAACCCGGTGGTAATTGAACTCGATCAGACGGACATGGAAGTGAATCACGTCAAGACGGATCAATATATCGGTCATCATGCTCGGGTGTGAATGTTGGAATGAATCATTGGGTTCAGTCTGCGGTTTCAATATCCTAAGGAGTAAATCCTACTGAGACAGAGGTTCCCTCGAATAACACCGATTCCTTTGAACCCAATGCAATTGTCCACATAGTTCTGACACTGATCAGACACTTAACAACGGTACAAGGACAGGGTGAAACAAGTAGCAGTATTTCACCAGAATAACTCGACAAAATTTAAACTGATTCATTGGGCTAGGAGAAATTACATTTTTCCTCACTGTAATCCCTAGATTGATTATTGCATTCTATTCCCAGTGTCAATAGCAATAAACTATTCCCTACAACTCCCCCCCCAGCTTCGTCGCATAGATTCTGTTATAATTCCACAAGGGGATGCCCGGTCGAGGAAAGTTGTTTATTACGAATAACGGTCAGGGTATCGGTTAATTGTCATCTTTATAACAAAATATCTCATTTGGAACGAGTCTGCAGAATTCCCATACGCACACAGGATATTTGATGGTCACGGTTCACTGTTAGATGCGCATTCTCGTATTCACTGTACCAAACAGCAGTAATTCGCTCCAACAGGTCTTGTTCATTTTTGACCGTTGAGAGAAACCACCAACCGCAATTTTTTGCGAACCACTCACAAGTGAGTAGTATCTCCCGACAATTCTTATTCCTGTTGCCTCATTGATCACCCTGTCGCATCTTTTCACAGCCTGATTGCATCTGTGCGATCGGTATAATTGAATGAAGGAAACAAGTGATGATAAGAATGAGTTACGATAATGCATGATAAACCAGTAGACTTGTGGATGTAACAGACGTGTCGTGGAGTACCGTGCCACAACAGATAGACCGGTACGAGCTAGCGTATACTGGTGTCAGAGTACGAAGGCGATTGAACCGAATGAGTACAGTTGAGCGCAAATACACAAACTAGACTAAGATGTGACTAAATATGCGGGGAAGTGCAGTCTGTTTGAAAGGAATAGAGTATTACGCATCGATAAAGGGACGGAAAGATCGCGGAGAACAAATTGATGTTTTGCCAATTTCTGCAAATTCCCGAATTTGGATACAATGTGGACTGGTCGTAGTTCAGGATGCGGATGTTGGTGCTGGTTTGCTACCCCCGTATGTTTCGTAGCCAGGCTAGGCAAATGCACTGATGTTGCCTCCTTTTGCGCACTCCAAGCACACTACTCGCAAATATGAGTAGCATAACACAACACTACCAGTCAGTCAGTGCTCACATCCAACAACGATAATGAATAAACAGCCATGTTTCTAATCAAGTTGTTATTCAGTTATGTTCAATCTTCGAATTATACTTGTATTGTATTGTGATAAAGACTTTTGTAAGCGCTTATGCCTACTGCTCAGCCAGAAAATACTCGTTACACTCACAGAGGAATAAATACTAGACAAAATCTCAGTGTGTCACTACTGGGGAATAAAACTGTCTTGGAAAATATAATCACATCACAGATTACTAGAAACAATTTCTTCATGAAACCGGAAATCGGATTCACCACGATCACATAGTTGTTTGTCCACTCATCCGATCATCGAGATTACTCGTCATATGGTGTTGGTGTGTGTGTGGAGGGAGGACTGGGTGGGTCAGGGAAGCTTTAGCGCTTTGCATAAACAGTTTTTGGGCACACAGGGAGAGTGCGTATGTGTGTGTGCAGATGAATGTCCACCGCTTCTGCTGTGGTCAGCATACGACAACGGTTATCGCCCACAAAAGTTTTACAGAGTGCGGAAAGCCTCGGCCACATTCACAGTGCGATTTGTTTCACCTAGGTGTGAAACCACTGCACAGGTGAGTGACTCGAATGGACTACATAGACAGGATGAATACAATATTGAGTGATTGGTCGAAATTCACCAAGTGGACAGAATAGGATAACGCGGCTCAAATAGACGGTTAGAACATTTTCTAAGATTTTGAGATGCTAAAAACAAATGAGAGTCATTGATGCGTCCACTTTTGAACGCACGACGCTAACCAGGGCTGTTAGTATGAGGTGGTATGGATCGCCAAAAGTTCACAAAGATGAAGTACCATTAAGACCGATTTTGGATATGTGCAACTCGCCAAATCACGCCCTGGTAAAGTGGTTGACCGAATTGTTAGAACTCCTTCGAGGTAGTTTGACAAAACACAGTGTCAGAGATACATTTACTTCTGTGAACAAAATCATGACATAAACTTGGGCGATCGAACAATGCACTAGCTGGATGTCAACTCGTTGTTCACAAATGTTCCATCACCGAAACAATTGAATATCTGTCTGTGCAGTTATGTACAGTAATAATATTAATAATAATGTGCAGCAATAATGCAGAGCTAGGCTTCCAAATGGATGAACTAAAACAACTGCTTTATTTCTGCATGCATAATGTTCAGTTCAAGTTTACCAATATCGGCAATTGACAAAAGGATGGCGTAGCCATGGGGTCTCTGCAGGGACTGCTTTTCGCAGACTTTTTTTATGGCGAAACTTGAAAGTACTCATTTGCAGTAATCCATTACAGGCAGGGTACCGTACACACGGTACGTAGATGACATTTATTGTGTGCTCAACGCAAAATCGAACACAACGGAACTATTATTAAACAGGTTCAACAGTGTGTGTCCCAACATAACATTTATTTTAGAAATCGAGTGTAACAACAAATAGCCGTTTCTAGTTGTCTGCATCACCCATCGCTCAGATAGTTCGGTGCATAAAAAAAAACTTCGAAAGATCAATGCATCCATTTCCGAAATTTTGTGCCACTTAATGTAAAAACGAACCTGGTTCGTTGCTTAACGAACAATGCAAGAAAGATCTGCAGTGAGGACACGCTGGAATTTCTTCTAGCTCGTTGGTTGTAAAATCGAACTTTGTACGCAACGGGTATCCGGAGCTTTTAGTCAAAAAAATGATTCAGTGCACAGAGAACTCCTTACGAAACACGGAGGTTCAGAGAAAATCCATGTACATTTGTTTGTCGTTCAAAGGGGACAGGCACATCAGCTGAGATCATACAATGAAGACTATCCGACGCAATCGACAAGAATTTCTATGCATCCGACCTTCATGTGTTGTTCACGTCCAAACCAACTGTGTATTTGCGACCGAAAGACAAAGTTCCAGAATCTGCGGTCTCATTCTGTGTATAATCATTCACATGTCCTATGGCACCTCATTCATAGGCCGCGAAGTCAGGCGATTGCTCAAACGAATTATCGAACGCCACCCTGCGTGATTGACCAGCGGAACGATGGAGTCACTCGTCAGTGGTTTCACACCTAGCTGAAACAAATCACACCATGAATGTAGCCGAGGCTTTCCGTACTCTGTAAAACTTTGTCAGTGTTTATTGAGGCAAGTACGTTGTCGGATGATGAATCAGAAGCGGTGAGAATTCATCTACACAAACCCCCTCTGTGTGCCAAAAGAAAATTGTGCAAGCGCTGAAGCTTCCCTGACCCATCCACTCTCCCTCCATACACATACACACTATATTTTTGTCAGTATGGGATATAGGCGCTGATACTACTCACACGAACAGCCTCAATCAACTCCAACGCCTAAGTAGATTTCTATACACGTCGTGATGAGGAGGAGAGCGATTAGATGATCATGATTGTCCGTGAACTGAACAGATATCGTGAGTGATACACTGGTTATCATTACTCTCATGCTAGCCTCCATAGAGGAAGGAACTGTATTACTACCACAGTCCAGTTTCATGTGTGACTGATGAAACTGGTCACCACAGATACATGCATACAGCAAGGCAACGCGTGAACCGCAACTGCGAGCGCGGATTCGTGTATACATGTTATCTCTAATGTAATGAGAATCTGATCGACTAATTACAGCTCAGCTTATAACGATGACAGAGGCGAGCGGACAGAGCAAGCGAATATGACAATGCTAGCGGTTATCAGTGCTAGAGTCGCGCAGGGGTGGTTCCTTCAGCTAGTGGGTATCATTCATTCGCGTTTGAATCATACTCTGGCTTAAGGGTTGTCTGTAACAAGTTCGTGTATTTCGGGGTTGAACATCAAGGAGACTTGCCCAGAACCGCACGATCCGTCGGAGAGGTGAGTATCGTGCGCAGTAATTTTTCAACAATGCTATTTCAACTCCAAGCTTATTTTCGTCATGGAACGAACTGTGGTGACCAGTTACACGTGAAACTGGACTGTGGCAGAAATACAGTTCCCCTTTGGAGGCTAGGATGATAACCAGTGTATCACTGACGATATCTGTTCAGTTCACGGACAGCGATGATCATCCAATCTCGCTTCTCCTCCTCGCGATGTGTATTAAAATTCACACGCGCGTCAAAGTCAATCTAAGCTGTTCGTGTGAGTAGTATCAGCGCAAATAATATAGCGAAAAGATCTTCCAAAGACATGTATGTCATCCTAATTCACCCTAGCATACACAGTGATGCAAGCACGAGTATAACTGGAAAAACACAACCGAGGCTGGGACGAATTCACAAACCTGATGTTTTATGCACTTGCTAGAAAATACTGCAGTTCACTTTCTGTTCGCCTCGATCCATAGATGTGCCAACTACACAGTACTTCCTATCAGTTAGTTGATCCAGTGAATTTCGGGCGGAAGTTTTCCGGCATCTTACTTATGCACCCAGTAGATATTTCCAAACAGACTACAGAGTGCTTCTTTTTGCAAACAGCCACGCATTTCTTTTCGCCTTGGACAATTGCTAGAGAATGAAGCGTACAAAATCGACACTCTGGATGACCTTGACCTGAATAGGAAAACAGACCATGTGTGAACCGATCCACACATACACACACGCCAAACATCTGCATTCGCATAGGGAAGGAAGGGGAACAATTATTATGACACTCCCTATCTGATATTATCGAAGCAAATTATCATCGGAGGACACTGGGTCCCTTAATGACCTCGTCGGTACGTATCTCCTGTACCTTCTCATCTGTTGGACATTTTGAACAAATTAGAGTCATACTACTTGCAAGTAGTCAAATAGCGAGTAAATGAGTTCGGCGGACTCATCGGAACAAAGACAATTTGGCGTTCGAATGATGTTCCCACAACTGTTAGCCATTATTGGCACAGGGTGAATTTCAAGTGAGAATATAGATGGGAGCATCACGGCCACCGACAAATGTGGCACTGAAAGCATATTTCTTCCAGTGAATTTATTGGGACTAATTGCTCTTTTGAAAAAGCCAAAGACTTGAAAAAACCCAATGTTTGCATGTAGGCCGGTACACAACTGGCTGGATCTTGTGGTGTTGAGACGGAGTATAAACAATCCGTTGGGTCGCGCACGCCTCCGCGTTAGGCCACATACACGCTCCGAGCAGGTTGAGCCCAAATTGGATGACGCAGAACGAGTCCGCCAGTGGTTGTCCAGTCGATCACTCGCTATGTCAAGGACGTAATCTGATTGGTGCGCCGCCGAGTTGTTTCCGTACGCTGAATATATATATATATATTGAAGAGGAGAAGGCAAGCACTGAGTGATAATATTTATTGTGACGTTTCGATCCAGACTAGGACCCATTATCAAACTACATGTGTGAATGAATCGGGTCTGCTTTTGCCTCACGCTATGGTTTGCGTCGCGCCTGCTTTTCCATCAATCCTGCGTTCCTCATTACTTGTACAATCGTTGCGTAATTTTTATCGATTTCCACGTGTCGACTGAATGAGTTGATCGAAAGCAGCGCTTCAAGGATCACACCATCCCCCTTCCTCTTTGCCCTTGACACCACTTTTGCGTCATTGATTCTGATCTCCTGACCTGTCGTTGCGCCGTGGTCCTAGAGGTGTGACTTCGGGTCGNTCGGGTCGGCGCATCGTAGTGCAAGTGTGTATTCGTGTAGGCGAGTGCACAGTTTTAGATGTGAAATAATTCCAGTTTGAGTAGTCATGGGAACACAAAGTAGCAAACAAGCTCGTTTTCGGTGCTACCACAACTGGCTAAATACAGCACAATTTATAACAGATTAAAAACATGTGGAGAGAGGAGACAAACATGCGCAAAGGAAATCAGAGTTTAAGGAGAGATGATGGACTTGTGACAACAATCTGGTGACGTAACCTCCATTTATGATCAACCACCCATTCATAAGCACTCTCACGCACGCATACACATACACACTCACGAACATCAATTATCACAGGTCCGTCATCTCTCCTTAAACTCTGATTTCCTTTGCAGATATTTGTCTCCTCACCCCACCTGTTTTTAATTTGTTATAAATTGTGCGGTATTTAGCGGGTTGAGGAAGCACCGAAAACGAGTGCACAGTTGTTTGCCTGTCTCTCCCACGTAACGTTGGTCACAATCCAGGCGCGGAATTGCGTACACCACTCCTGATTGGTCGTATGGTTCTACATAGTCTACATAGTCCTTGCTGTTGAACAAAATTGACCGCAGCGTTGTTGTAGGTTTGTGGGCAATGGTGACACCCAGAGGGCGAAGGATGCGATCAACGGTTTCTGATACCCCACGTATGTATGGTAATAAGAGTTTCGTTTTCTTCTCTTCAACCTTCGGTTTTCTCTTTCCCCGAAAGCATGGTTGGACGAAACCTTTCGGGTATCCATTTGTGTGGAATTGATGGAACAAATGCATTCGTTCCTGATGCCGGAATTCTCCTGTGCTACAATGTGTATCCGCACGGCGGAATAAAGTATATACACAGCTTCTAAAGTGACACATGGGGTGATTGCCGCCGCAGTTCAGCACCTGGTCGGTCGTTGTGGGTTTTCTGTACACAGTAGTTTCTGTGTTTTCGTCTGGTTTTCTTATGACGAGGACGTCCAAGGAAGGGAGCTTCATGTCGTTTTCCTCCTCGCGGGTAAATGCTATCCCTGGCATAACCTTATTTAGAGTATCATGGAATTACTCGATTCTTTCTGCCGGCAGCACCACAAAGGTGTCGTCCACATATCGAACCCAGAGGCGAGGGTAGTATTCTTCAACTGCCCTAGCTTCGAATTGTTTCATCACCGCATCAACTAGTAGGCCGGATATTGGTGATCCCATTGGTGTTCCTTTCACCTGTCGATATATCCTCCCGTCAAACTGTAGGTATGTTTCCATGCAGAGTTCAAGCAGTTCCATGACG